>BLSH010145660.1:2719776-2729811 GCA_018402905.1 Glandirana rugosa | reverse complement strand
CTTCTCCCTACCCAAACCTTTATTAGGGACGGTGGTGGTGAGAACGACTCCCTCTTCTCATATGTAAAAAATACTTAAAATCTTTCCCCGGATATTTTGGTTTTAAAAGGTCCTGATTCTTATCGGTCCTCTTTAAATGTAATAGTTTTCGGAAGAACCGTAATAGAACACAACTCACCCGAAATCGTGTAAGATCCTAACGATCATGGAAAGATTACAACCTATTCGGGCTAACACGACCTACATAATCACTCATCTCAACTCGCTTGGGCCTGACATTTCAAGCCCAGGCATGGCTTGAAACCCCACAGGCCCTGGGCCTGGGCCTGAAAAGTACCCGAACCCGGACTTTTTTTGAAAAGTCCGGGTCCGGGTCCCGGACACCCCAAAGTTCGGTACGGACCCGAACTTTACAGTCCGGGTTCGCTCAACTCTACTCACTAATACATCCAGCACAATCGGGCTTATCCAACATTAGAAAGGTACTAGCAATCCTAGAATGTGCTAAAGCCCACTCAACACAAGATAATGCCAAGAAGGCTTTTGATAATGTAAATTTCTCCTGGCTATTCTTAGTCCTGGAAAATTTTGGTTTTATAGGCCCCTTTCTAAAATTCATAAAAAATGTATACTCTTCTCCCTCAGCAAGAGTGGTGGTGGCAGGGATTATTTCCAAACCCATCCCTCTTCATAAAGGTACCCGTCAGGGCTGCCCCTTATCGCCACTCCTTTTTAATTTAGCTAAAGAACCACTCTCGCGCTACCTCGATTCACAGGCCCCTTTAAATGGTGTACAAATAGGCGACAAGCAGATTAGTTTAGCCCTCTTCGCCATTTTGATCTTCACTTCCATCCCCCAAAAGGACGTCTCTGTAATCCAAACCACATTCGACGCCTTTTGATCCTGGAATAAATAACGGTTGGAAAGCTGCACTCCTCCGTCCGATTTCGATGCTTTATTAACAGAAAGGCATAAACAGCTCACAGGCGAACATCTGGTACAGCTGACGCATTTTGCACCTTAGAACTGGTGCTTACTCATAGCATTTTGATCCTGTCCGGGTTTAGAAATTAATTACTCCAAAAATGAAATTCTCCCCCTCGGCATAAAGAGAAATCAGCCCTGGCTAGCCTCCCCCCCTTCCCTATTGCTTCCCACCACATCTCCTACTTGGGCGTGAAGATATGAAAGGATCTGGCTACTCTGTACTACCTAAATTACCCCCCCCCCCCCAATATTATCCAAAATAACAAAAGAACTGGAAGCTTGAATGGACCTTCCACTTTCACTCTTAAGGAGATGCCACACTTTCACATCTTCAGGAGATGGTTAGCTTCTCGCGCCTTCCAATGCAAACTATACCATTGTTACTAAAACATAAAGACATACAAAAACTCAACAAATCGCTAGTAGCCTTTGTGCCCCGAAAGAAGCCCTGAATTGCACTAACAAACTTATATCTCCCAAGGAGTGAGGGAGGGGCAGGTCTCCCCCATGTTAGACTCTATAATTTATCTTGATCAGGCCTTGACTGGATAAACCAAGAATCCAACTACATGAATCCTACAACAGAATCTGCTATGGCACGTCCTTTCCACCTGACTTCCCTCCTACACAGGCAAGCTACCATCTCTCCCACCACACCTTAAACAAAACCTGCTTATAAAAGACACAGTTATAGCGTGGAGGGAAATGAGAAAACATCTTGGTGTGTCCCCCCACATCTCTCCTCACCTCCCAATCCAAGGTAACCCAATGCTGCCACCCTCAACCTCTCACGAAGCCTTCAGGATCTGGTAGAGCATCAATCTAACTAAAATTGCATCACTCTGCAACCCAGAAAATGGGAAAACTAAGAAACTTCAAACCATGATCTACCTAAACACCATACTTTCCACCTTATGCAGACTAATACCTATATCAACAAAATATGCCCTAATCCACAGTGGATATTTAAATCGACCTTCTTGGATAATCTTTTGGAAGCTCGCTCTTTCTCCATCTCAGAGATATACAACCCCCTTATTACCTTCCTTTACCTTATTCTTAGACCGCACTGCCGCCAAAGCCTGGAAAGCAGACCTACCCATGACAAATTTACCTCAATTAATGCGCAATGGATATAAGAAAATCCTAAAACTCATCCCAAACGAATCCTGTAGAGAAATGCAATTTAAAAAAATCCACAGAGCTTATCTTCCTTATTTCTCATTGGACAACAAGCCAAAAGATAAGATCTGCCCAAATTGCACAACAGCCAGACCAACTCTCTTCCATAGAATATGGACTTGCCCTCTAATACAGGACTTCTGGAAACAAGTTAAACTATACATTGAGAGAGTCATCCGCAACACCATACCTCTAGACCCATCACTTATGTTACTTGGCTGCCATCACAATGAACTTCCTACATCTCTACAGCATCCCCCCCCAAGCTCTCCACTTTCCTCATTGGGTCCATATATGTCTACTTATAGCGTGGAGAGTCATTACCAAACATTGGATTCAGACCCAACTGCCCACCATCTCTGAAGTCATAAGAGAACTTAAGCTTCTGATGTGCAAAGAACAACTAGAGGTATGGTCTCACAAACCTAACTCGAACAAGCACTTCTCCAACAGATGGAGGGAGTTCATACAGGATACTTTTTCCCAAAGTGCCTGAGGATTTCTTCAATCTCCCTACATATCCGAACTGTGGAAAATAACCCAACCGGATGCAACTCAACCTCACGTTCACCAAGATGGGATCATGTCCCTCACATCCAATTGAGACTCCTATAATTTTGTTTTTTCTTGTTATCTACCACTCACTCTTCCAGAATACTCTAAGAGTAGCAATACTACCTCCAACATTGTTAATTCTTTTTGTAAGTTCGGAAAGTAGTAGACACCCCCTATCAGTATATCTTAGATGACCTGCCACAGAAAACATATTGCCAGATGCTGATCTGATGGCCCTCTTCCTATCCCCCCCCCCCCCATTTTGGGAGGGGGAATGGGTCATAGGCAACTAGATCTCAAACATCCATCCAAGATTCTGCCCACTTCCAAGCAGGCCACTAGACTGACTTACAACTCAGCTATTAACAATGTGGCATGCTTTTTTCTACTCCTTGATTGTATTTTTGCAGTTACTTACTCCCTCCACCAAAAGAGGGCCTTGGTTAATTGTTCACGGTTCATCTGATGTATTACTACATGTTGTACTGTATGATTATAAACCAAATAAAACTTTATACTGTATATATAAAAAAAAAAGTGCCATTGTAATTGGCCCTTTACCTTGATCTGTGATCAGTTGTGTCCGCAAGGACGCAGTGATCACAGAGCGTGCCCGATGCACACCCCATGGGTGAGCGGGGGGTGGGGTTCTGGGAGGACATCAATAGACACCCTCCCAGAACTGAACGACCATGATGTAGCCGTCTTTTGGCTATAGCGTGGTCCGCAAGTAGTAAGAATATATCTAGAGTCAAAAAGTTTTAGTTTTAGATGGCTAGGACTCCAGTCAGTTTTTTTTTTGTTATTGCTGTCTGTGTTCCTGCTGGGGAGATCCAAACTCTCTATGTTGACCATTGTCACTGGGAATGAAAGTGAGGGAAAATTCAAAATCTAAGTTGTCAATAGAATAGGAAGAGAAGGGCAATCTTCCAAGGGGGACATTTATTGTGGTAACAATTGTGGGGAATTCTCTCACTTTAGGGAGATTCTCCTCAATAGGACATAGAAGGCAAAAATATCTGATAGAGGTTCTAACCGTGAATTACTCAATCCAAAACCATAAAAATTATGTTTTGGCTGGTTAGCAACCTTTTCCACATTAAGGGGCTAATTAATAAAGCAGTGAATGTAACTTTCACCAAACATTCTATATTGCAGAATCCTCCAGGTCTGCATGTTTTAAATTAGAGTGACTGATTCTCCACCATCAAATGTTTGGTGAAAGTCACATCCACTGCTTTATAAATAGTCCAAAGTGTCATGTTCACAAGCATTCGACAATGGCATGCTAGTGAGCAAGATTGTGCTGTAGTCTTTTTTTTTCCCCAATTTTTGCACTATATATACTATATTAACAAAAGTATTTTGACACCCGCCTTTAACAGCACATGAACTTTAATGGCATCCCAGTTTTAGTTCGTAGGGTTCAATATTGAGTTGGCCCACCCTTTGCCCACCCTTTGCAACTCTTTTGGGAAGGCTGTCCACAAGGTTTAGGAGTGTGTCTATGGGAATGTTTGACCATTCTTCCAGAAATGCATTTGTGAGGTCATGCACTGATGTGAACGAGAAGACTTGGTTTTGCAGTCTCTGCTCTAATTCATCCCAAAGGTGTTCTATCGAGTTGAGGTCAGGAATCCCAAACTCACTCATCCATGTCTTTATGGACCTTGCTTTGTGTGTATTAGGGATTGGAAGAAAATAATGGACTTTAAAGGCACAGGCGTTCTGAGGGTGACGGATGTCCCTTTACACACACTGTCTCCATCCCCATCACACCGGAGCGTCAGTGCTGGCTGAGAGAACTCTACAGGCATCTACTATATGGACTTGAAAAATCAGTGAACCCCATATCTGAATCTATTGATCTTTCTTTAAAACAATCTAGTATTGTAATAGTCTAAGTTGTAATAAAGGGGGTACATCTCCAAAAATTAAACTTTTGAAACGTACGTGAAGATATTATGTTCTCCTATGAAATATCTCCTTATGTGTCCCCACATTTTGACAAATGAGCCCCTATTAACCCCCCTGAAGGGGCCCTCAAGGATGAGGGTGAGTGCTGAATCTGCAACGTCCTAAACACCAATCCTTTTAAGCTCCCGAAGAAGCAACGAAAGTTGTTAAACATGTAGAGTGGATTCCAAGAGGACAAGTGATATATATTTTATATATTTTAGTATTATTCTATTGTATTACTGAATTTTTATGTAGACTAATACATTTTGTTAAATTTCATATGTGCCTTTAAAGAGGAAGTAAACCCTGATGGGTTTTACTTCCTCTTCGTTGCTCTGAATGACCCTGCAATATAACAGCTTAATAGGCTAGTATGCATGGCATACTAGCCTATTATGTGGCACTTACCTGCATTGGAAGCCTGTGCTGTCCCCGCTCCAGGAACCGTCCATCTTCTGCCCCTCTTCCTACCGGGGCCACAGACTCCGTCTCTGTGATTTGCCACGTGACATCACTCCAGCGCATGCGCACGGGAGCCACCAATCGCAGCACAATGTCAGTGAAGGAACGGCAACTAGGCCGTTTCTTCACTGCGCATGTGCCCGATGACATGGGAACATCACAGTACACTGCATATCTCTTAAAGCGTGCAGGTTTAGGAGATATGCAGGGAACCTACAGGTAAGCCTTATTATAGGCTTACCTGTAGGTTAAAGTAGTTGTCATGAGTTGACAACTACTTTAACCACTTAAGGACCGGAAGGATTTACCCCCTTAATGACCAGCCCATTTTTTGTGATACGGCACTGCTTCGCTTTAACTGATGATTGCGCGGGCATGCGGCGCTGTACCCAAACAAAATTGATGTCCTTTTTCCCCCCACAAATAGAGCTTTCTTTTGGTGGTATTTGATCAACTCTGCATTTTT
This sequence comes from Glandirana rugosa, assembly GCA_018402905.1. NCBI lineage: Eukaryota > Metazoa > Chordata > Amphibia > Anura > Ranidae > Glandirana > Glandirana rugosa. The sequence goes on along the minus strand of BLSH010145660.1, from coordinate 2,724,199 downwards.
TATTTTTTGTGCTATAACCAAAAAAATCTGACAAATTTGAAAAAAAAATATTTTTTTTCTTTCTGCTATAATACATATCCAATAAAAAAATATAAAAAAAAATGTATTCATCAGTTTAGGCCGATATATATTCTTCTACATATTTTTGGTAAAGATGCACTGATCAATGTATAAATGACACTGGCAGGGAATGGGGTTAACACTAGGGGGCACTTAAGGGGTTAACTGTGTTCCCTGGGTGTGTGCTAACTGTAGGGGGGGACGGGGTGGGCTAGCAGGGACAACAAAGAGATCGCTGTTCCCAATGACTGGGAACAGAAGATCTCTGCCATGTCATCTGCCAGAATGGGGATCTACCTTATTTACATAGACAGATCCCCGTTCTGCCTCTGTACAAAGTGATTGCAGGTTGCCAGTGGACATCAAGTCCGCCGGACCCACAGGCATGCTCCCGTGGCGCCTCAATATCTCATGCACGGACTGCCATACAGCTATGGCAATTCGCACAGGAGAGCCGACCTGCCGCCTTATAACGGCGGCTGGTCGGCAAGTGGTTAAAGTCCATTACTTTCTTCCAATCCCCATTACATATGACTTATAGGATGTGGCATAAGCTAAAATTGCATTGTATTCATGGGCCACTTTATGACCATCAGACCCAGTAATTCTAATTGACCTTGTTTTGTGCACTGGTGCGCAGTCATGTTGGAACAGGAAGGGGCCATCCCCAAACTGTTCCCACAAAGTTGGGAGCATGAAATTGTCCAAAATGTCTTGGTATGCTGACATCTTAAGAGTTCCCTTTACTGGAACTAAGGGGCCAAGCCCAATCCCAGAAAAACAACCCCACATCATAATATCCCCTCCACCAAATGAGTTTGACCAGTGCACAAAGCAAGTCCTTGCCTCAACCTGATGGAACACCTCTTACACCATCTATGGATCAGAGAATTTTTTAAGTTTCTGCTGATCTGCTGAAGAGCTCCAGTCTGCAAAAAAAATAAGTCAGCAGCTACAAATACTGTAGCTGCTGACTTTTACTATAAGGACACTTACTTGTCCAGGGATCCTGCGATATCAGCACCCTGAGCTGATTAGTCAATCAGCTTCAGGTGCAGGCGTCGGCATTTTATGTAAGGGAAACAAGCAGTGAAGCCTTCAGGCTTCACTGATGGTTTCCTATTGCGTATGCGCGAGTTGCACTGCACTTTCTGAATGGTCCCGCCGTCTTCTGGGACCTGTGTGTGTTCCAGAAGGCAGCAGGGAAAGGAGGAGGGGCCAGAAAGTTTGTAGATCCCCACGGCGATCTTATCCGAATGTGGAAGCGAGTACCTGTCAAAACCATGGGAGAGGGTGCAAACAAGCAGAGCTTTCACTTTTGGGTGGAGCGCCACTTTAGTATAACAAAGTAATACATATATTGTTTTTTTTAAGGACAAACAATACTTCCTTTTCCAGATGTTGTCTTGCAAATTTTTTTTCTTTCTTTTTTTTTTTTTTAAATCCTAAAAAAAAATAACAAAACTATTAAAAAAAGAAAGTCATTTTAGAAAAAGGGTACAATATATTCTGTGAATAACACTAAAAATATGATTCTGATACAAATCATTGCAAATTGATTTTCAAATGAGATAACACCTTCTTTTCTTTCAATTTTGTGCTTTTTTAAATGTGACAGTAAAAAAAATAAAGAACGAAACAAATAAAAACAAAAACTAAGAAAAAATTAACAGGAAAATAATAGTTGAAGGGAGAAGGTGAAGAAGGATGTAAATTAGGACTGATCAAGGTAAACTAATGGTTTATAAGCAGTTAACTAGAGACACATTTTGTTATAAAAAAACAAATTACTTATTGGATTTCTTAAATTGACATCATCTGCAGATGAATGAAACAGAGTAGATACAAAAGTAGCAATGTTACTTTCTATCTCTCTAGCCAGACAATTTTTTTTACAGCAGCAGCAGTAAAGGAATGCTGTATTCACAAAGCAATTTCCAGTTTTGATTTTCAGAGCTTAGAATTGTTGGGTGGAAGGAAACAGCAGTAGGTCAGAACTGGGCACACTGCACACGCCATGTGTACTTTGATGACATTTTTTGGAAGTGTATAGCATGCCCAGTGTCCTTAACCACATCCCATACAAAACACACCCCGTTTTGTGCATGACTACAAATTTATGTGGCATGTTTAAACTACCCCATCATATACACGCCTTAAGCCCTTATTTTTATGCAGCAAGCTGCAATGCTTTGATGGGTATCTGCTTTAAAAGTCTGCAATTTTTTATGTATTTTATACTGATCTGTTTTCCTAAATCTTCTTCCTTAGAGGGAGACAGCGGAGGCCCATTGAAGATATGTCACTAAGACCTTCTTCATGGCAGTTGCTACCAGCTAGACTCAGGGTGCGCCAAAGCCCAAAGCTTGGATGTCTACATGGCAACCCAACACTTTCTGCAGTGGATAATCAACAAGACAACTCCTACCTGGAAAAGAAGCCCTTGAAAAAAAAAAAAAAACTGAAATGATATAGAGACTCACTTACTAAATGAAAAATCCTAAAAAAAAAGCACAATCATATCTGGTGGACATGCCCGATTGTGCAGCACTTCTGGGTTGAGATCTTCAGGATAGCCTCAACATTGCTTAATCAAACCTTGGAACTTGACCCAACAATCACTCTATTAAACCATAGTGCTCTTGATTTCACAAGAGCTCAGAGGAAACTTTTACAGCAACTTATGCGTGCCTTCAAATAAACCATAGAAAGGGCCTGGAAGACCTGGTACTTTGTTCCACTGGAGACAAAGAAATAGAATGATCCAAGCTACGACCCATAGTAAAATAGAAGCCACCATACTAGTTGCCTCCAAGATGGTAGACTTTAATAGTGCCCACTGATTACTTACTCCTGTCATTTTACTCCAACCTTTCAGTTCATTTTTTAGAAATTTCCCCATTTCAGCAAAATTTGTCCTTTTAAAATCTAAAACTTTTGTTTTTGTATATGATTTTTCAGTCCTTGTTTTAATATCAAACCAAAGACATTGGTGATCACTAGAACCCAAATTCTCCCCCACCCCAAGATCAGACAGTTGATCCCCATTTGTCAGTACTAGGTCAAGAATATGATCCCCACGGGTTGGGCTTTTTACTAACTGTTTTAGAGAAACCCCATTCAGTGCTTCCATTACATCCCTGCTCCTGCTTGTAATAGCAGTTTGAGAATTCCAGTTAACGTCAGGCATGTTGAAGTCACCCATAATCAAAACCTCTCCCTTCATTGCCATTTGAATTATCTCATCAATCAACAAGTTATCATAATCTTCACTCTGTCCTGGGGGTCTGTATACTATTCCAATTCTAAGGGAAGATCCCTCCCTGGTTGGAAGGCAGACCCAGAGGGTTTCAAGTATTTCATTTGTCTTTTGAATTAATGTTAGTTTTATGTCATTTTTTACATATATGGCAACTCCACCTCCCCTCTTCCCTACTCTGTCATTCCTGTATAGTGTGTACCCTGGTATAGTTATTTCCCAGTCATTTGAATCCTTGAACCATGTCTCTGTAATTGCAACAAGGTCCAAGTTATCCCTAGACATAAGAGCTGTCAGTTCACAAAGCTTGTTGCCTAAACTACGGGCATTAGTGCACATGACATGACAAACACAACTTTCAACTGCATTCTTTTAATTAACAGAAACTTCAACTGAAGTGACCACCTCATCAGCCCAGTCATTACCAACATGAATCCTCACATTTGTTTCAACCTGCTGGGCACAGAAACTCTCCTCAACAATTATATCTCTGCCCCCATTTCTCAGTTTAAATGCATGTCCAAAAAGTTGCTAAATTCCACACCAAGAAGCTCAGTGCCCTTGTGTGAGGGATGCAGGCCATCTCTCTTGTAAAGTTCAATGTCCGACCACCGGGTAGCGTCATGACTAACATAACCAAAACCTTCACCAATTCTTTAACCAAACATTGAACTCTGCTATCCAAAGTACTTTCTTGTGTTGTCCATTATACACAGGTAAGACCTCTGAAAATGTAACAGTACACCCTAACTGTTGAAGATCCTGGCCCAAATTCTGAAAATCCTTCTGCACAGAATGCGTTTTGTTAGTTTGTTAGTTTTCACCTTCTATTGCTCTGACATTATATGCTGACTTTGTATATATTTCATGTTTTCAAGCGCTTTAAGTGCTACTGTTGTTATGTAAGCACTGCAATCTTTTCAATAAAAATATTAAATATAGAGAAAAAAAGAGCACAACATTTAAAAAACAAAAATGTACAAAATGATGAAATCTTTAAAAAAAATGCTTTCTCCTAAAGCCAAATAAAAGTGTAAAAACACATAATGAGCTGCATCATTTATGTAAACTGTAAATCTAAAGCAGAATACAGTCTCGTTATCT
>BLSH010145660.1:2691356-2719766 GCA_018402905.1 Glandirana rugosa | reverse complement strand
CCTTCAGCTTTGCACCAATTCTTTAACCAAACATTGAACTCTGCTATACGAAGCACTTTCTTGTGTTGTCCATTATACACAGGTAAGACCTCTGAAAATGTAACAGTACACCCTAACTGTTGAAGATCCTGGCCCAAATTCTGAAAATCCTTCTGCACAGAATGCGTTTTGTTAGTTTGTTAGTTTTCACCTTCTATTGCTCTGACATTATATGCTGACTTTGTATATATTTCATGTTTTCAAGCGCTTTAAGTGCTACTGTTGTTATGTAAGCACTGCAATCTTTTCAATAAAAATATTAAATATAGAGAAAAAAAGAGCACAACATTTAAAAAACAAAAATGTACAAAATGATGAAATCTTTAAAAAAAATGCTTTCTCCTAAAGCCAAATAAAAGTGTAAAAACACATAATGAGCTGCATCATTTATGTAAACTGTAAATCTAAAGCAGAACTGTTTGCCATATAAGCAGTTCCTTATATATGTGATCAATTGTATAGTACTTTAAAGGATAAGAATACCTTAAAGGGTTAGTTCACCTAAATAAAAAACACACTATGCAGTCACACTACACTATAGCAGCACCTAATGGTAATCAGATGCTACAACATGCCTCTCTTCTGGTAATATACATGTGGACCTTAATTGAGCTAACAGAAGACTGCCAGAAAAACTGCCACTGCTTTAGATGGCTCTGTCCTGTCTTCCTACAGCTATTAGAATGAGTGTCCCCTCCTAGAGAAGGAACCACCATCCTTCTCTAGAGGGCTACACATTGACAGTATATTCTCTTTCTCCTGTCACACTCATTGAACTCATCTGAGCCGAGAGGTGCTGTGCATGCATTGCCCTTGGAAAGAAGGACAGTTGTCACAGTCTTGGGTCAGGCTCAGGGACCAGTGGCTGTAGAGAGGTTCACAGCTAGTCAGCTGGAAGTGTACAAGCAGATCCCCATAGCAGATGATGATGCGGGATCACCTGATGCATGAGATCTAAGCACTAACCAATATTTACTAGAGCTCCTTATGGTGGAGATGTGTTTTGCTGCATGTTAGTACCAGGTCATGGTCCTCAGGATCTCCCCACCAGGAGGTGTGCAAGCCAGGGTTCAGTAGCAGATATAGCAGGTAGGGATCAAGCAGACGTGTAGTCAGTAAACAAGTTAAAGGCCAGTAACAAGTAGTAGCTGAATGGCATCAGACAGAAGCAGAGTCAATGAGCAAGTCAACAGTTTGCAATGAGTGGTAGCAAAGATAAGGACAGCAGCAGGTATGTAACAAGAAAGATATCAGATGGAGAGAGCACAATAATCTGGTAAACGGGAAATGCAGACACATAAATCAGGAAGTTCATGGGAGGAACAAAGGGTCCAAGGTTCAAGAGAAACAAGGCACAAGGTAAGGTTGTCCAAGAAATCATGCATAAGCTGTCTAGCATCCCTGGGGCATAGCATGAAGAGCCACAGCCAGACACTGAAGAGATTTCAAGTTCAGAGCCAGATCCTGATATGTATGATTGTTGAAGAGGAGTTCCACCCATTTTTTTAATTTGCAATCAACCCAATGCCAATCCTCATTTCAATTGAAAATGGCAAATATATATACAGTGGGGCAAAAAAGTATTTAGTCAGCCACCAATTGTGCAAGTTCTCCCACTTAAAAAGATGAGAGAGGCCTGTAATTTTCATCATAGGTACACTTCAACTATGAGAGACAGAATGAGAAAAAAAAATCCAGAAAATCACATTGTCTGGTTTTTAAAGAATTTATTTGCAAATTATGGTGGAAAATAAGTCTTTGGTCACCTACAAAAAAGCAAGATTTCTGGCTCTCACAGACCTGTAACTTCTTCTTTAAGAGGCTCCTCTGTCCTCCACTCGTTACCTGTATTAATGGCACCCGTTTGTACTCGTTATCAGTATAAAAGACACCTGTCCACAACCTCAAACAGTCAGACTCCAAACTCCACTATGGCCAAGACCAAAGAGCTGTCAAAGGACACTAGAAACAAAATCATAGACCTGAACCAGGCTGGGAAGACTGAATCTGCAATAGGTAAGCAGCTTGGTGTGAATAAATCAACTGTGGGAGCAATTATAAGAAAATGGAAGACATACAAGACCACTGATAATCTCCCTCGATCTGGGGCTCCACGCAAGATCTCACTCCGTGGGGTCAAAATGATCACAAGAATGGTCAGCAAAAATCCCAGAACCACACGGGGGGACCTAGTGAATGACCTGCAGAGAGCTGGGACCAAAGTAACAAAGGCTACCATCAGTAACACACTACACCGCCAGGGACTGAAATCCTGCAGTGCCAGACATGTGCCCCTGCTTAAGCCAGTATATGTCTGGGCCCATCTGAAGTTTGCTATAGAGCATTTGAATGATCCAGAAGAGGATTGGTAGAATGTCATGTGGTCAGATGAAACCAAAATAGAACTTTATGGTAAAGCATGGGGGTGGAAACATCATGCTTTGGGGCTGTTTTTCTCCAAAGGGACCAGGACGACGGATCCGTATAAAGGAAAGAATGAATGGGGCCATGTATCGTGAGTTTTTGAGTAAAAACCTCCTTCCATCAGCAAGGGCATTGAAGATGAAACGTGGCCGGGTCTTTCAGCATGACAATGATTCCAAACATACCGCCCGGGCAATGAAGGAGTGGCTTCGTAAGAAGCATTTCAAGGTCCTGGAGTGGCCTAGCCAGTCTCCAGATCTCAACCCCATAGAAAATCTTTGGAGGGAGTTGAAATTCTGTGTTGCTCAGTGACAGCCCCAAAACATCACTGCTCTAGAGGAGATCTGCATGGAGGAATGGGCCAAACTACCAGCAACAGTGTGTAAAAACCTTGTGGAGGCTTACAGAAAACGTCTGACCTCTGTCATTGCCAACAAAGAGTATATAACAAAGTATTGAGATGAACTTTTGTTATTGACCAAATACTTATTTTCCACCATAATTTGCAAATACATTCTGCTTTTTTTACAATGTGATTTTCTGGATTTTTTTTCTCATTCTGTCTCTCATAGTTGAAGTGTACCTATGATGAAAATTACAGGCCTCTCTCATCTTTTTAAGTGGGAGAACTTGCACAATTGGTGGCTGACTAAATACTTTTTTGCCCCACTGTATATATATATATTTTCTTCTGAATACCTTTTTTTCTTTAATCCTGAGACTCCTTCCTGTTGCACTAGGGTGTACTCATCTTGAGAGCTGCTCTGACAATTGTAAGAAGAGCCACGTAAAGTCACTATAGGAGACGCATGGTATACGATCTGAGTAGCTTAGGGTGCTGCTATGGTTTAGTGTGACTGTATAGTATTTTTTTTTTTTTTATTAAGGTGAACTAACCCTTTAAGGGCAATGTTGTTAATCTTCCTTAAGGAATTCCCTATATTATCTGCCTATCTTTTATTGGTTATATATAAGAAATCATGTCAGCATTTATAGCATGATGTGGTGTAGTACCTTGGACAGTGAAAAGTCATGTTGTCAGTCTATCTTGAGTGATAAGTGAAGGCACTATGTATTTAGGTTCCAGGTTCCTTCAACCCAGGGGAGTATGGCATGGTTGGCTGTTCTCCCCTTGGTGGTAACTGAGTATGGCTCCCCAGTGGAGTTGAGAGGAGCCAGAGCCATTGGCCCTTTATGCAGGGTAAGTTACCTAGAAGAAAGTGTTCCTGTTAAAGGAGAGGAGGTCTGTGAAGAGGAATTGACACAGAGGGGGTCTGTGACAGAGAGGGTCTGTGAAGGGGGTTGACACAGATCACAGAGAGGTGAGAGTGAAAAGCTGGTCAAGATTTCTAGAGAAGCAGCCAGGGAACCTAACTGTAATCAACAAGAAGAAACACCCTTAACCATCCTGGATCCTGAGGGCCTGTCCCCATGTTTGATCAATCTCTTGGGGTATTGTAGATCCATGAGATGTCCTGGTGCCAGGTGACAAAAGGTGCATTCTTGGACCACTCTTGTGGAGTACTACACACAAACACAAGTTTGCCACATTAATTGGATAACTTTTGGTGGCCTGAATTGTCCCATTGCTCTTTATTTGCTTGCGGTGGAGGGCTGAACATTACATCCATATGGGGAGGAGTCAAGTCACAGACTATTCTGGATCCAGATAAGGTAAATATCTGGATGACTCATTTTGCATTGGTATTCAGGGAATAAATGTAAGTAATGCACTGAACACCAATGTTTGTGACTGAGCTCCCTCTGACATTAATGAACGGGGCGACTGATACGATGTCTGGGGGGGTGTTTCCACAGACAGTAAAATTTAGCCATTTTCCCTCTGTCAATTTAGGAGCCACTATATTTCATTCTCCTGGCCACTGCACTCTGTAAGCTTTGCTGTATGTTATATCAAGGTTACCAGATTTTCAAAATGAAATCCAGGGACATCCTGCTGACAACAACCACTTGTAACCACACCCACAAAACACACCCCTTTTGTAGGCAGAAAGCTCTTGCTCATTTTTAGCACATCCGCAAACAATTGGTTTCAGACACTGGGGTCAATTCACTAAGAGTTAAATAATGGCTAATAATATGCAAACAAATATTGCATGCGGTAACAATTGTGTGTTCAATTCATTAAGAATATGGAGTTAAATACAGAATTCGGTATTTGTTCAATTTAGCAGTAATTACCACATTGAGCTGGTTGCTAAGGAGCTGGCCGAGGAGGCGGCGCATCCTTAACAAGTGACAGCAGAATATTAAAAAAAAGCCGACAATTGAAAATGTAGAAGAAAAACTGCGTGGGGTCCCCCCCCAGAACCAAGCCGGACCCTTATTTGAGCATGCAGCCCAGCAGGTCAGGAAAGGGGGGGTGAGCGAGTGCCCTCCCTCCTGAACCATACCGGGCCACATGCTCTCAACATTGGGGTGGGTGCTTTGGGGCAGGAGAGGCTCTGCCCCTACCCCAAAGCACCTTGTCCCCATGTTGATGGGGACAAGGGCCTCATCCCCACAACTGTGGCCAGTGGTTGTGGGGGTCTGCAGGCAGGGGGCTAATCGGAATCTTGAAGCCCCTTTTAAGAAGGTCCCAGATCCCCCCATGTGAATGTGTATCCGGTACATAGTACCCCTACCTATTCACCAAAAAAAGTCACAAGGTAATAAAAACACACACAGTTGTTGGGGGTGTGGCCGGGATGTGAGCGTGAGCGGATGTGAGGCGACAGAGCTCCAATCCTATTTTCATCCTTCTGTTATCCAGGGCTATCTTTCACCGTATACGGATGTTTCTTATCACCACCCTGGGCTCCAAGAAGGCCTTCGGCATGCAGTGGGCTCCTCCGCTTTCACCAGGCAAGCTCCATTCCTCTTGCAACAACACATTTTCTTCCTGCCTTCCATCCTCACCAGCAGTTATCTTGGACACGAGGCAGCGGTGCAAGACCATGTCGACTGGCACACAAACACCAGCGAAGCACAGGGATCCCTCCGCACCCACTTCCGCTGACATCATGTAAAGATACCTTTACAGCTAAAATAGACTACCTGACAACTAATGTCAGCCTGATCCGCCACAATCTCAATAAATTTCAGTCCCGGGTCACTGAAGCTGAGGATCGCATCTCTCAGTTAGATGACTCTACCAGATCAGATTCCAGAAAGCTCCACTCACTGCAGATATAGGTGAAGGTGCTACAGGACAAGGTGTTTGACACAGAAAACCGCCTTTGGCACAATAACCTCCGCATCCTGTGCCTGCCTGAAAGAGCTGAGGGTACTAGGCCTGTGAAATTTGCAGAGGCGTTCCTCACCGATCTGCTGGATCTACCTGCCATGCCACCAACCTACGTAGTTGAAAGGGCCCATAGGGTCCCTACAACACCTCCGATCCCAGGAGCACATCCCAAACCCTTTCTACTCAAGCTACTAAACTAACGGGACCGGATCAAATCCTTGCCATAGCCCGCAACAAGCAGGATCTTCGTTACAAGACTGCAAAAATCCTAATTTTCCCGGACTACTCTCTTGAAGTCCAGCAGCGCTGTCGCACCTTTACTGAGGTCCAGAAGCGACTCAGAAAGCGGAACCTCAAATTTAGCCTTCTGTACCCGAGCAGACTCCGAGTGGTGGATGGAGACAAGGCTTGCGTCTTTGAGACCTGTGAGGTGGGGGGTTCCTGGCTGGACGGTCGCAGTTAGCCGGCTCAGCAAGAGTTCCCTATCAAGTGCATCGTCGGACATCACTTTACTGCAAGTATTGAGTGCCCCCGGGGCCATGCACTGATTGTCCTTCTCTGTGTTATACTACCCAAACATTCCTCAGACTAGTTGCCAGTCTTCTCATTATGGTTTCCCCTTCTTCTATGCAGTTGGTAGTTTCCCCTGCATTATCCTCCCCAGTTGAGGGGAACCCTCCTCCGCCATCGTTACATGACGGTGCCCTTCATACGAAGCAATATAAGACCTATGCACTAGCTCCCTAAGGCATCCCTCGATCCGCATCTACTCGGATGAACCTCCATGGTTCTTCATTGACCGACTGCAATGGTGGATAGTGTTTTTTCTTCAGGGATTTTCCCCCACCCCTATAGGAAATGACTTGGACTCAATTCCATGACCTCGCAGAACCACAACAACTACTGGTCACAGACGTACTGTATTGTTATTCTGTTACAGAGTATAGGCTGCTTCCTGTCTCTCCCCACCATTTTTGGGGAGGACAGGTACCGGCAGGGAAAGCACAATGTGCTTGGGTGTTAGTGTTGTTGGTTGTTTATTTTACTTTGACCGTAAGTCTATGTTCATAAGATTCAATACCTGTGTTGCTGGCCTATGCCGATGTGCTGCCCATCCGGTGTTCTCCTCCTGCCCTCCACACCTTTTTTGCCTTGAAAATCATGGCATCGCATGATAGCGAAACACTATCTGTCATTTCATGGACTGTGAGAGGTCTCAACTCCAAATTCAAGAGAGCTCTCCTATTCAAATATGTAAAAATTCACAAGCCCCACATACTTATTTTACAGGAGACGCACCTGATGGGCAGTAAGCTAATGGCTCTTAAACGTCCATGGGTCCAAAAGGCATTCCACGCATCTTACTCCACTTACTCTAGAGGGGTCTCTATACTACTGAGCAAGTCCCTCCCTTGTGTGGTGAAATCGATGTATACTGACCCCCAGGGGAAATATGTAATGCTGGTCCTTACACTTCAGCAGCAGAGATATGTCTTGATGGGGGTGTACATTCCTCCACCATTTTAATCTGATCTGCTGTATAGGATCCTGGAGAGGATTGCCCCATAGTGCCCGGATAAATTGCTTCTTTTGGGAGACTTTAATGCCCTTCTTTCACCTGACTTAGACAGACCCACCCCTCCTAAATCCTTTATGGGGGAGTTACAGAAATGGGCCCTTTTGGCTAATGAGATGGAGGCACCATGATGCTAGGAACTACTCCTACTTCTCCACCTACTACAAGACTGCCTATAGAATAGACATAGCATTTGCTAACCCATCCATGTTGGCAGACATGGTGGCAGCTAATTACCTGCCAATCGGTCTGTCAGATCATGGCCTCCTAGTGGTGCAAATACCTCTCATTCTCCTAGGAATGGGCCCCTGTGGCATCTGGGGGCTTTTTGGATCTCGCACCCAGACATCTCAGAGCACACTCCAATTTTAAAGGAATGCTGGGAGTTTAATGCTGGGTCATCCTCTCCGGAAATACTTTGGGAAACCTTCAAAGCATTTACATGGGGACATTATATCTCTGCCATTAAGACTGTTAAAACGGACCTGAAAGCTAATACTGCATGGTTGCAGAATATGGTAACAGATCAATCAGACAGACATAATCTAGACCCCACAGAGCCTAATTTTGATATACTGCAAGCCTCCAAAAGGGAGCTTCACCTCCACATGGAGGAGATCACACGCCTAGACCTTCACAACTCCAGGCAAAGATTATTTGAACTAGGGGGCAAGAACGGTAGATTGCTGTCAATGATGTCACAGCATGACACCCCCCTCACTGTAATTCCTGAAATTACCTCTCCCACAGGTGAGGCCATCACCTATCCCACAGGTATCCTGCAGGAATTTCATCACTATTACCAACATCTCTATAGTTCTACATTACCGTCTGACTTTGCCCCCGAATCTTAAGCTTCCCTCCTGGACCCTATTGCCCTAGGCTGGCTCTCTGATGAGGAGCGTCCATCTGGTGAAACCAATTTCCTCGGATGATGTCCTAGCAGTGATCCAGTCCCTTCCAGTGGGCAAGTCTTCTGGCCCTGATGACCTCCCCACTGAGTTTTATAAAGCCCACGGAGAGATGCTGGCTCCCCTTCTCGCCTCCCTATACATGCATTGTCTGGCCGAAGGAGCCCTCCCTCCATCTATGTCTGACGCACATGTGATCCTTATATACAAAGCTCTGAAAGACCCCACTTCCTGTGCCTCATATAGGCCCATAGCACTACTCAACAATGATTTCAAAATGCCGACCAAATTGATTACTAATAGGTTAAATCCCCTGCTACCCTCAATAATTGACCCGGATTAGACTGGGTTCACGGCCCACAGAACTATGGATATCAACCTTCGTAGGCTCTTCACAAACATTCATGCCAATCACGATAATCCAGGTACCAGAACCATTGTCTTTCTAGACATTGAAAAGGCTTTTGATATGGTGGAATGGCCTTTCCTGTGGGAGACCCTTAGGAGGAGGGGATTCCCATTGGTGTTCATTGCTTGGTTGAAAATAATCTACCGATCTCCTATGGCTACCATTGGAGGGGGTCGTCTGTTCCTCCCATTTCAGTTATTCAGGGGTATCAGGCAGAGTTGCCCTTTCTCCCCAGCCCTCTTTGTCATTGTCATAGAACCGGTGGTGGAGGCTCTGCATGTGTCCCCCGTTATTAAAGGACTGAAGATGGCATGGCTGAAGGAGAGAGTAGCCCTGTATGCGGATGACCTGCTCCTTTTCCCTCGTTGTGGGCCAAGCTGCAGGTACTGAAGTCCTTCACGGAGGTGACTGGTCTAAATGTAAACTGGGCAAAAGCCTTATTGTGTGCTGTGGACCCAGACGCTAGCAACCAAACACCATCAGAGCTTCCGCTGCAGTGGGTCACAGAATTCACTTATTTAGGGGTGCGGGTTTCTCAAGCAATTTCCAGTTACATCCCTATGAACCTAACCCCAGTGATGGGGGCTGTAAGAACCAAACTGAAAGTGTGGGAGAACCTTCCCCTATACCTTCTTGGCTGAGTCAATCTTATTAAGAATACAATTCTCCCTAAATTTACTTACCTGTTGCCTTTCTTTACTCAATTACATGGCCTGTTTTCCTCTTTCCTTTGGGGTCCGCAATCTCCCTGGTTTAAAATGTCCACCTTAATGAGGCCCACTTCACAGGCGAGGGCTGGCCTTGCCAGACTGCCACAAGTACTTTATAGCCATCCAACTGGTTACTGCTGCTTAGTTGGTATCTCCTGACTTTTCTAACTCGTCCACCGTCCACACTGCAATGTTTGCCTTTTCGCGGCCCCAAAGCACCTTATGAACTTACCCCCTCAATGTTGACCACTCTGAGAGCATGGAAGATGGGTCTCACATGTAGAAAATATTTAAACACAGAAATCTCCCCAAATTTTCCACTGTGGATGAACCCCACACTACCCCATTTTTACAAGCTTCCAGACCCTGGAGCTTGGACCAAATTTAATATTAAATGGGTAGAAGATATCACGGCAGCTTCTACATTGTGTCCCTTCGATTGCTTGGTCTCTAACCATAATGTCCCCTCTTCATACCTCTTTAGATATATGCAGCTCTCTCACACTTTCAGGAGACAGTCCCCCCCGGGAGAGATGCAGGTGGTCGTCTCCAACCTGGAAAGAATATTACGCTATAAGTGCAGAGAAAAATCCACCTCTGTGCTGTATGCTCACTTACTCAGAGTCTATACAAATACAAAAAAATATATAAAAAAAATGTTTTCTTCGGTTTCGGCCGATTTATATTCTTCCTCATATTTTTGGTAAAACAAATCGCAATCAGCGTTTATTGATTGGTTTGCGCAAAAGTTGCCACGTTTACGAATGATGAGAATTAATTAATGGGTTTTTATTTTTTTTTTATTTTTTACTAGTAATGGCGGCAATCTGCAATTTTTAGCGGTACTGTGATATTGCAGCGGACATGTCGGACCATTTTGACACTTTTTTGGGACCATTGGCATTTATACAGCGCTCAGTGCTATAAAAATGCACTGATTACTGTGTAAATGCCATTGGGGTTAATCTTGAGGGGGCGCTCTAAGAGTTAACTGTGTTCCCTGGGTGTGTTCTAACTGTATGTGGGCTGGGCTGGCAGGGGGAGAGGAGTGATCACGGCTTCAATATACAGGAGGCCTGTGATCACAGCCCTTCCCCCTCTTTGAGAAAGGAGATCCGTGTTTACTTACACGGACCTCCGTTCTTTCACTGCGAGGGGCCATCACAGGTAGCCGGCAGCGATCAAGTCCGCCTTACCCGCTCCCTGGCCCCCCCCGGAACACAGTGAGCTTACAAGCGCGTCTCCAGCGGTGCATGCGCACTCACAGTGCGGGATCTCGCAGCCGCCGTCATATGATGGCGGTTTGCGATATCGAACCACCTTGCAGCCGTCAGACGCCGGTCGGCAAGTGGTTAAGGACTCAGGTGTGTGTGCTGTTGGGGGCGGGGTACCCACAGGAGACAGAGAGTGGGTTAGTTAGTTCTGTGTGACAGGGCACAAAGGGTGTCCATCATTTTTTTCTAGTAGTGGCTGCTGATCTGCTGGATGGCAAAATGTTGCATAACCTGTCATACTCAAAAATCACTATACAGCCCTTACTTGCCATTATACTACCTTAGCCTGCCCCTATACTACCCTAGCCTGCCCCTACACTATCCTAGCCTGCCCCTATACTGCACTAGCCTGTCTATATACTACCCTAGCCTGCCCCTATACAACCTTAGCCTGTCTATATACTAACCTAGCCTGTCCCGTTACTACCTTAGCCTGTCTATATACTGTACTACCCTAGCCTGCCCCTATACTACCCTGACCTGTCCATATACTACCATAGCCTGTCTATATACTACCCTAGCCTGTCTATACACTACCCTAGCCTGCCCCTATACTACCCTAGCTTGCCCTTATACTACCCTAGCCTGCCCATATACTACCCTAGCCTGTCTATATACTACCCTAGCCTGTCTATATACTACCCTAGCCTACCCCTGTACTACCCTAGCCTGCCCATATACTACCCTAACCTGTCTATATACTACCCTAGCCTGTCTATATACTACCCTAGCCTGTCTATATACTACCCTAGCTTGCCCCTATACTACCCTAGCCTGCCGTTATACAACCAAGCCTGCCCCTCTACTGCCCTAGCCTGTCTATATACTGCCCTTCCCCACCCCTATACTGCCCTAGCCCACCCCTTGGAATTGAACATAATCATGTGATATAATTTTGCATATAGACAAGGTGCTGTTGAATGTAAATCTGACCTCCTGATAAATTCAATTTTAGTGTTAATTATCATGATATAGAATAATGGATGTGGGGGCCTTTTGGCGAGTGTGACTTTTTTTTGGGGGGGGCGCATTCCATTCTTGGACCCAGGCAGCACAATGTATTGGGCCAGACCTGCATACACATTTATTTTTGGAGTTTCACTGGACGGCACTGTATCTATATTTGACAACATAAATGTGTTTTTCTACTGACAAGCACAGAACAAGCTCAGAAAAGTTTGGCACCCACTGAAATGCTAAGTGCATTGACAGCCTGGCATCTGGAATTAGTCCAGCAGTAAAATACAATTTAAAATAACAAAAAATTATTGTAGCACTTTCACCTGAACATCTTAAGTTCATTTAGGCCATGCAAATATTTTACTAAATATCTCTAAGGTTGCAGTTCAGATGTCTTTATAAGAGTGGAATTAATCATTACAGCGTGGCTGTCATTCAGTCAATCTCTTTTATTTGATATTGTGGAAGAGAAGTTCCCAAGAGAGCAAATCGCAAATTACATTTAGCAGTGGCAATGAATTTGAACGTATTAACTATGTGCATGGCAAAAAGCTGACATCCCTGATGACGGATGAGGATTTTTTTTATAAAGAAAATGTCAGACCTTTATAAAATGAGTAGCCATGTAATAGTGCTGCGATTCCTATCTTTTCCACTACTTCTCCCAGGTTAGAATTGACATTATGTGATATATATATATATATATATATAGTGTCTTGAAAAAGTATTCATATCCCTTGAAATTTTCTACATTTTGTCATGTTACAACCAAAAACATAAATGTATTTTATTGGGATTTGATGTGATAGACCAACACAAAGTGGCACATAATTGTGAAGTGGAAGGAAAATAATAAATGTTTTTCAACATTTTTTTACCAAATAAATATGTGAAAAGTGTGGCGTGCATTTGTATTCATCCCCCCTGAATCAATACTTTGTAGAACCACCTTTTACTGCAATTACAGCTGCAAGTCTTTTTAGGGATGTCTCTACCAGCTTTGCACATCTAGAGAGTGATATTTTTTGTCCATTCTTCTTTGCAAAATAGCTCAAGCTCTGTCAGATTGGATGGAGAGCATCTGCGAACAGCAATTTTCAAGTTTTTTCCCAGATTCTCAGCTGGATTTAGGTCTTGACATGGCCATTCTAACACAGGAATATGCTTTGATCTAAACCATTTAGTTGCAGCTCTGGCTGTATGTTTAGGGTCGTTGTCCTGCTGGAAGGTGAACCTCCACCCCAGTCTCAAGTCTTTTGCAGATTTTCTTCTAAGATTGCCCTGAATTTGGCGCCATCTATCTTCCCAACTCTGACTATCTTCCCTCTTCCTGCTGATGAAAAGCATCTCCACAACATAATACTGCCACTGCCATGCTTCACGGTGGGAGTGGTGTGCTCAAGGAGATGTGCAGGTTAGCTTACCGCCACACATAGCGATTTGCTTTTAGGCAAAAAAGTTCAATTTTGGTCTCCTCTGACCAGAGCACCTTCTTCCAAATGGTTTCTGTGTCCACCACATGGTTCTCACAAATTGCAAACTAGACTTCTTATGGCTTTCATTCAACAATGACTTTCTTCTTGCCACTCTTCCATAAAGGCCAGATTTGTGGAGTGAACGTATAATAGTTGGACAGATTCACCCACCTGAGCTATGGATCTCTGAAGCTCCTCCAGAGTTACCATGGGCCTCTTGGCTGCTTCTCTAAAAAATGCTCTATTTGCCCGGCCTGTCAGTTTAGGTGGACGGCCATGTCTTGGTAGGTTTGCAGTTGTGCCATACTCTTTCCATTTTCAGCTGATAGTGATAGATTGAACAGTGCTCCATGAGATGTTCAAAGTTTAATATTTTTTTTATATCCTAACCCGGCTTTAAACTTCTCCTCAACTTTGTCCCTGACCTGTCTGTTGTGTTCCTTGGCCTTCATGATGCTGTTTGTTTACTAAGGTTCTCTAACAAACCTTTGAGGGCTTCACAGAACAGCTGTATTTATACTGAGATTAAATTACACACAGGGGGACTCTGTTTACTAATTAGGTGACTTCTGATGGCAAGTGGTTCCACTAGATTTTAGTTAGGGGTATCAGAGTAAGGGGGGCTAAATATAAATACACGCCACAATGTGGCGTTGGTGTATCACATAAAATCTCAATAAAATACATTTATGTTTTTGGTTGTAACACGACAAAATCTGGAAAATGTCAATGGGATATGAATACTTTTTCAGTATATATATCTTGTGAAAGAGAGAAAAAAAGAGTGAGGGTATGGGTACACAGCTGTACAGAGCTATTTGGTTTGGGTGCATACAGGCTGATGGAGGCGATCACCCGTCTGACGGACTGCTGATACCCTGTTGGGTATTTACGCCAAGAAGCTGCTTCCCAAGCTCTCTGGAACACGAGACCCACAAGTCTGGCCATGGTTAACCCCAATAACTAGGCAACACCAGCTTTGGAGTAAATCAGAAATAAGAACTGCTTTATTAGAGTAACATGCTGAATTTATACAGAAAACCATCAGATAAGCCTACTCCCTTTCTCACAGACAATGGTCACCTTAGACAGCAGGGCTAATCCTATTATCATAATAATGACCACCTCAGTCAGTCTGGTACCTTATGCATAAGAAGCCAAAAGCCAATTAGTGACCAGCTCTTTCAATTAACATGTATAGTTCAGAATCAAATAAACCAGGAATAGTCTCTGTATATTTCCTGGGAGATATTGTGGATAAATATTACTGTTCCATTTTTAAGTAATCCAAACCACCTTCTCAGTGTCCATTAAATAGCTGTTCATCATTTTCACCCTGTGCACCTAATAGACACAAGGTGACTTAGACATAGGAGGTGAATGGGGAGCTGAAACAAGGGTTTCCCAACCTCTCCAAGGTATTCTGGGTTCCATGGGCCCCCCGCCCAAAGTGGCTCCTGTCACATCTCTCCCCTTTCGGCAGCTGACTAACACAGGAAGAGACCCCAGGCGGGTTGACTCCAAAGTTAGTCCGTAGTTCCAGTCCCCCAATCCCTGTGCCCACACAGGACCCCAAACAAATTGTTCTAAACAGAGCTATACTCACCCAGCCAACCTCTGCCTCTCTTGTGGAACACACCTGATGCTGGGGGGAAGTACGGACTGGTCCTTCCCCCTGGAGCTGCTGGTGAAAAGACAGGGTGGCTGGACTCACTCCGTCATGCTGTTGGGGATCGGGGTTGACCGCCCAGCATCCCTAGGGTATACAAGTGGAGACCGTAGTCCCATCCACTTTCACAGGAAATACATCCTCTGTTAGTTGAGGGCAGAGGCCAGCAGCACTCTGCCCTGTTGCCAGCGCTTCTGCTTGGGACCCCACATCATTCGCTCCGGCTAACTGTTGGGGGGGGCTCCCTGGAACTCTACAGTTGTTGCCGGTGCTGGGCAGAGGTTGGTAGCACTCTGGCCTGTTGCCAGCACTTCTGCTGAGTTTCTGTTAGTGGAGACCGCAGGTCCATCCACCGACACCAGATCAAGCTGCAGTTGTGAGGTGTCGATTGCATTCTCTCTTTGGATCCTGATCTGCTGCTCGAGAGTGACCACCACCTCCTCACCCTGGGCCTCCAGAACTGCCGCAGGTGTGGGGCAGAGGTATTGGACCCAGGTGCATGGATCCTTGTTGGGGAGGGAGATGGTTGCTTCCCCCCCTGCATCTCCAGAGTTTCCATTGCTAATTCTAGAGCATGCCACTAAACATGTTCTAGCAGTTTCCTGTATGCCCTTTCCAGATGCTGATCCTTCCTTAGCAAATATTCCAGGTCCGATTTAAGCTCTTGAGACCCCTGCAAGACATAGCTTCTCTATAATCTCACAGGTCCTCAAGGGTAGGACCTGTAAGTCTCTCCCACAGCAATCCATGGCCATCAAAGTCATATCCCTCTGGAGAGCATTCTGTTGTCTCCCCTAAATATCCCTGCCCTGCGTGCCAATGCAAAGTCAGATAATGATTGTCCAGCTCTATCTCCTGCTGGACCAGCCTGTCCAACTCAGTCACCTGTTGCTCCTGGCACTGCTCTCCCAGGAATGCCATCCGCAACTCCCGTTGGTCACTGGCCTGTTGCTCTGGGTTTGGAAAGCACTTGTCCCGGTGTATACCAGCGGCTTGGAGGGCTCCAATCCAGAGCCCTACCCAAATCTGCTGCCTGAGCTCCAGGTATTCATCCTCAGACACAGTCCTGGTGTATGCTGAAAGAACAATCTGCAGCAGCCTGGGAACTCCAGGTCCATATCTAAGCTGGGGTGACTGAAGTCTGCTGTCCCGTTGTAGGTTTGGATGGTCCAGGCACAAGGAAGCATCCAACTGCTGCCAAAGAAATGTGACGGACTGCTGACACCCTGTTGGGTATTTCCACTAAGAAGCTGCTTCCCAAGCTCTCTGGAATGCGAAACCCACAAGTCTGGCTATAGTTACCCCAATAATTAGGCAACACCATCTTTGGAGTAAACCAGAAATAAGAACTGCTTTATTAGAGAAACAAATTGAATTCATACAGAAAACCATCAGAAAAGGTCTCACAGACAATGGTCAACTTAGACAGTAGGGATAATCCTATTATCATAACAATGACCACCTCAGACAGTCTGGCTCCTCCATAGGAATACTTTATGCATAAGGCTTCATGCACACAGGATATTAAAATAACGTTGATGTTAAAATGTCAGTAGATCTGTAGTGAGTTTTCCAGCGCTTTTCAGCGTTATTGCAATAGCGGTTTGGAGCGTTTTTCCACCTTTTTTTGGGGGGGTCTTTGTTTGTTTTTTTTCAATGGATCAAAAACGTCCAAAAATGTTGGTGAGCCGCGTTTTTGAGTTTTTACAGTTGAAAAACGTTTCTCAGAACCTACTAGTCTTGGGGTTTTTTTACAGCTTAAAAACGCCCCAGCCAAAAAACAGTTGATAACAGCTTATGTGTGCGTGAACACATAGGATAACATGATGGGTAGTTTATTGACTGTAGGAAATAACAAAAAGCCAATTAGTGACCAGCTCTTTCAATTAACATGTATAGTTCAGAATCAAAAAACCCAGGAATAGTCTTTGTATATTTCCTGGGAGATATTGTGGATAAATATTACTGTACCATTTTAAGTAATCCAAAACACCTTCTCAGTGTCCATTAAATAGCTGTTCATCATTTTCACCCTGTGCCCCTAATAGACACAGGGTGACTTAGACATAGGGGGTGAATGGGGAGCTGAAACAAGGGTTTCCCAACCTCTCCAAGGGATTCTGGGTTCCATGGGCCCCCCGGCCAAAGTGACTCCTGTCACAACCCGGATGAAATGTTCAGATGTTCATTCAACATTTGGGATTTCCTCCTGCTAAACTTTTTCATTCTTTCTTCCTTCTACCTCCCAGTCCTCCTACTGGTCCTTTAATCAGAAAGACGACATTACTGAGCAATATATTCAGTGAGTACTCAGGCTGTGAAAAAATGTGGGGCCCAACTTGACTTTCTTAGACAACTAAAAAAATCCTTTACATACATAACGTTAACTGGCTATAATTTTGGATCTACATGTATATAACCTCTGCCTAATCATTTTTATAAATATATACTTGGCTTTGTAAAAGGTTGTTGTCAATAACAATTTAGTTAAAGTGTATCTAAAGCCAAAACTTTTTGTTAGTCTTAGATATAGCAGGGAAGAGTTAGAAACCCTATCACCTTTGGTATTGGTGTGCACCCCAGAGCACAAACACACATGCATGTATATCAGCACAGCAGTGGACGGTGGCAGTAGTTTTCTATTTTCTTTAAATTTTTTTTTTTAATTATTTTTTACAATATTATTTTTTATGATTATGATTTTTAACACTATTATTTTGTATTACTTTTTACAAGAAACTGCGGACAGACAATTTCCTTTTCCTTTCTCTACAGTCTGCAGTAAACATAGTTCACTATGCTTCAGTTAAGAATGAAGCAGAGAGAGGATCTATCAGTACAAATCACTCATTCAGAAAAGAAGGGGGCAGTTAATGAAATATTTGGAAGCCCCTTCCCCGCTCCTGAGAGGAGCTGCAGGGGGAGACAGGAAGCATGGGGAATCTGCATCACATGAAGTGATTAGGGTGTGTCCAGGCACACCTATGGCCTTTGGGGATATTTATGTGTTGCCTCCTGTATAGAAAGTGAAATAAACAAATGTGTGTCTGTCAATGAAACAGGAATACAGGGGAAATTGTGTAAGGAAGTCACCTATTTCAGTGACTGTCAAAGAGGGGAGGAGACATGCCCTTTAACATCCTTCCAGAGTTCAGAAAAAAAAAAGATTTAAGATTAATTTTTTCTATCCAAACTAGAAATACCTTAACCACTTGCCAACCGCCCGCCGTGGCTTGACGGTGGCAAAGTGGTTCGTCATCGCAAAATGCCGTCACCTGACGGCGGCCGCGATAACGAGGATTGCGAGCGTGTGCGTGCTGCCGGAGGCACGCTCGCATGCTCACTGTGTTTTCCGGGGGGGGCAGGGAGCAGGTAGGGCAGACTTGATCTCCGCCGGCTACCCGCGATGGCTCCCCCGCAGTGAGAGAACAGAGGTCCGTGTATGTAAACATGGATCTCCATTCTGACAGAGGGGGAAGGGCTGTGATCACAGGCTTCCTGTATATGGGAGCCGTGATCACTCCCCTCCCCCTGCCAGCCCAGCCCTTATACAGTTAAACACACTGAGGGAACACAGTTAACCCTCAGAGCGCCCCCTCTAGGTTAACCCCTTCACTGCCAATGGCATTTACACAGTAATCAGTGCATTTTCATAGTGTTGATTGCTGTATAAATTCTAATGGTCCCAAAAAAGTGTTAAAATGGTCCTACACGACCGCCGCAATATCGCAGTACTGCTAAAAATCGAAGATCGCCACCATTACTAGCAAAATATAAAAAAAATAATAAAAACCCCATAAATTAATTCTCATCATTCGCCAACTTTTGCGAAAACCAATCAATAAACGCCGACTGTGATTTTTTTTACCAAAAATATGAGGAAGAATATAAATCGGACAAAACCGATGAAAAAAAAATTTTTTTTTTGATTTGGATTTTAGCAAGTAAGAAATATTGTTTTTTTTTTTTTTTTGCAAAATTGTCGCTCTTTTTTAGTTTATAGCAGTGATCAAATGCCACCAAAAGAAAGCTCAATTTGTGGGGAATAAAGGGACGCAAATTTCGTTTAGGTACAACGTCGCAGAACCGCGCAATTGTCATTTAAATCGCAAAAAGTGCTCTGGTCCTAAACTGAGAAATCCTTCTGGGGGTTAAGTGGTTAAAATAGAATTAAATATAAACAAATAAAAAACAATGACGGGTAAGAATTTTATGACAGTATAAACCCAACCAAGCAGCTGATGAGTCAGAACCTAGAAGGAGAACCAGGAGAAGAGGGCTATGCTTGTGACTGACAGCAGCTGAGCAGCACAGGAGAGGATCTCTCGTCAGATAAGTCTTCCATAATGTGCTAATGCTGTATGCTGTGCATACAAGTACATTGAGAGTAAAAACTCCTGGGGCCCAATTTACTATTTTTTTTCTTTTTTTTTTTGCAGAGTTTTAGTGTAATTTGCAAACTATTTTCTCATTATCAGTAGTTTATTTTTCCAGTTCTCTTTATTAATGCTTAGGCTCTGTTATGTTTGTTGTTTTTTTTATCATCAGATCAGCCACCCTAGCATTTTTAATCTTTTCATTTTTCATGTGTTGTTGGAATAAATACTGAGCAGTTCCAACTATTTTGTTTCTTTTGTATCAAACAACATGAGTACATTTTTATTGGAGCAAGATCTATAAATATACCTCTTTAGTGACTGTCTGCCAAGAGTGGCCTCTAGAATATTGAGATTAAAACTGAGTTTTTTTATTTTATTTTTTTTATTTTAAATGTTTTCAATGAATACACAAATTGGGGCCTTTAAAAAAGAGCTTCAAATGGTTAATATAGTTCTTATGTAACCACCACCTAACATTTCTACTTTGCAAATCAGTTTTCTTAGGTCTTAGTGTAGACAGGTAATATTTGCTTGCTTTCAGGAGTATTTAGCATGCAGGCATAGGCATGCGCACATAGGGTGGAAGGTGTGGGGCACACCCTAATCACCCTGTACTGTGCAGATTCCCCCTGCTGCCTGGCTGCAGAGAAAGGGACTGGGGAATCTCTGTCCTCAGTCTCTCTGTCTAGACCCTTGATATTTCACCAAAGCCCCCCCCCCCCAAGCAGGGCTCCTAAATAATATATATATACACAATATTGTAAAAAATAATTTAAAAAAAAATTGCAAAAAAAAATAAATAAATAAAAATAAACTACTGACACCGTCCTCTGCCCTACTGACATATACGCACACACTCGTGTTTGTTTGCGCTTTGTGGTGCACACCCTAATGCAATAGGCTGTGCACACCTATGCATACAGGTGTATTAAGATGCCATTGCTCATTCTGATCTCCTCTTAAATTCCTGCTGACCTTCATCTGAATTTATTTTCGCTACCATCTGACTTCCTTCTCTGTTTAGGTTTGTTTTGAGCTTCTTCTGACCTGTCTAGGTTCCTTTTGAGTGTCCTTTGACCTCTTTGTGAGTTCATTCTGATCTCTTTTTGAGTTCCTTTTAAGATACCTTTGACCTTCTCTTGAATTTCTCCTGACCTCCATCTGAATTCATTCTGATTGTTATCAGAGTTCTGTCTAAATTCTGTCTGACTGCTATTCTGCATTCTTACCTCTATTTTGAGTCTCTTCTGATGTCCTTCTGAGCTCCTTCTATCCTCCTTCTGATCTTTTTCTGAATCTTTTTGACCTCCTTTTGAGTTCCTTCTGACCTCCATTCCTTCTGACAGTCAGAAATTCTGTCGGAACTCCTTCTGACCTCTTTTCTGAGTTCCATCTGACCCCTCCTTTTGACCTGAATCTGAGTTTATTCTGACCTCATTCTGAGTTCTTTCAAACCTTTGACTTATGAGTTCCTTATGATCTCTTTCTGAGTAAAATAAAATAGCATCAGTGTTTTAAAAATACAGTAGCTCACAAAAGTAAGTACACCCCTGAAATTTTTGTAAATATTTTTTATACCTTTTCATGTGACACATGTAACACTGAAGAAATGACACTTTGCTACAATGTAAAGTAGTGAGTGTACAGCTTGTATAACAGTGTACATTTGCTGTCCCCTCAAAATAACTCAACACACAGTCATTAATGCCTAAACTGCTGGAAACAAAAGTGAGTACACCCCTAAGTGAAAATGTCCAAATCGCACACAACGTTTCAATATTTTCTGTGGCCACCGTTATTTTCCACCCCTTAACCCTCTTGTGCATGGAGTTCACCAGAGTTTCACAGGTTGCCACTGGAGTCCTCTGCTACTCCAACATAACAACACCACAGAGCTGGTGGATGTTAGAGATATTGCGCTCCTCCACCTTCCATTTGAGGATGCCCCACAGATGCTCAATAGGGTTTAGGTCTGGAGACATGCTTGGCCAGTCCATCACCTTTACCCTCAGCTTCTTTAACAAGGCAGTGGTCATTTTGGGGTCATTATCATGCTGGAATTCTGCCCTGCAACCCAGTCCCGAAGGGAGGGGATCATGCTCTGCTTCAGTATGTCACAGTACATGGTTCCCTCAATGAACTGTAGCTCCTCAGTGCCGGCAGCACTCATGCAGCCCCAGACCATGACACCCCCACCACCATACAGTCATGACTGTAGGCAAGACACACTTGTCTTTGTACTCCTCACCAGGTTGCCCCCAGATTGCCCCCACACACGCTTGACACCATCTGAACCAAATAAGTGTATCTTGGTCTCATCAGACCACAAGACATGGGTCTAGTAATCCATGTCCTTAGTCTGCTTGTTGTCAGCAAACTGTTTGCGGGCTTTCTTGCGCATCATCTTTCTTCTGGGATGATAGCTATGCAGGTCAATTTGATGCAATGTGCAGCGTATGGTCTGAGCACTGACAGGGTGACCCCCCAACCTCTGCAGCAATGCTGGCAGCACTCATACGTCTGTTTCCCAAAGACAACCTCTGGATATGACACTGAGCATGTGCACTCAACTTTTTTGGTCGACGATGGCGAGGCCTGTTCTGAGTGTTACCTGTCCTGTTAAACTGCTGTATGGTCTTGGCCACCGTGTTGCAGCTCAGTTTCAGGGCCTTGGCAATTTTCTTATAGCCTAGGCCAGGGGTCTCCAAACTTTATAAACAAAGGGCCAGTTTACTGTCCTTCAAACTATTGGGGGGGGGGGGGGGGCATGCGGTGGCTAATAGAGTAGAAATGTCCTAGCATCAGAGGGGGTAAATAATGCCCCATGATTGGTATTATGGGAAGTAATAGTGCCCCATCATATGTATTAATGGGAAGAATAGTGCACCAGCATTGGTGTCAAAGAGAGGAATAGTGCTCCATCATTGGTGTCAATGGGAGGAATAGTGCCCCATAATTGGTGTCAATGGGAGGAATAGTGTCCCATCATTGGTGTCAATGGGAGGAATGGTGTCCTATCGTTGGTGTCAATGGGAGGAATAGTGCCCCATTACTGGTGCAGGGGGAGGAATAGTGGCCCATTGTCGATGTCAGGAACTATGCCCCCACTGTTACTGAGAGTGGGGGGAATCATGCTGCAAGGGCCAGATAAAAGCAAGCAAAGGGCCGCAATTTGGAGACCACTGGTGTAGGCCATCTTTATGTAGATGAGTAGAGGGGTGTGTACTGCGCTTAGGATCTAGATGTATAAGCTTGCTGCCGCCCAATGGACCCTTTACCCTAATTAGGCAAAGGAGTGGGAGAATAGAGAAAATAGGAAAATCGGGCCAGGCGCTACTTATAATAAAAATGAATACTGGTGGTTGCAATTAAGTATGAACTACCGCCCCCTAGTGGTGCTGCAGGGCTAAGGGCCTGAGGGTATACACATGTCCCCAAAGATCTGTGCCTGGATTACATGTGAGACATAAGATTGTCCTTACTGCAAAAAGTGCTATAGTGCAAAACATATATATTATACACATCAAATATTAGAACCAAGTGTGTGGGTGAATACGTCCCCCGTTCAATTATCTCACATAAATACAACAGTAATCAGTGATGAGTGGATGTAGCGTCCAGTATAGAGAGTGACACTGGACGCTACATCCACTCATCACTGATTACTGTTGTATTTATGTGAGATAATTGAACAGGGGACGTATTCACCCACACACTTGGTTCTAATATTTGATGTGTATAATATATATGTTTTGCACTATAGCACTTTTTGTAGTAATGACAATCTTATGTCTCACATGTAATCCGGGCACAGATCTTTGGGTACATGTGTATACCCTCAGCCCCTTAGCCCTGCAGCACCACTAGGGGGCGGTAGTTCATACTTAATTGCAACTACCAGTATTCACTTTTATTATAAGTAGCGCCTGGCCCGATTTTCCTATTTTCTCCATCTTTAGCTAGAGCAACAATTCTTTTTTTCAGATCCTCAGAGAGTTCTTTGCCACGAGATGCCATGTTGAACTTCCAGTGACCAGTGAATCCAAGATTTGGAGATTCGGAAATCTGAAAATAACAAAGAACATTTGGAATAATAACTAACTAATAAATAACTATTAAATTAAAGGTATTCCAATTTCCTTGAAAATTTGGCTGTTAGTGAACTTAAATATGAAATTCATCACTAACAGCCATATTTTCAAGGAAATTCCAATACCTATAATTTAATAGTTATTTATTATTATTTCCAATGTTCTTTACTATTTCCGAATTTCAAAAATAAGAAAGAACATTTGAAATAATAAGTTATTCATTTATTATATTAACTTATTATAAATTATAATAAGTTATTATTATTTCAAATGTTCTTTCTTATTTCTGAATTTCCGAAAATTCAGAAATAACAAAGACCATTTGAAATAATAATAAATAACTATTAAATTATAGATATTG
Source organism: Glandirana rugosa (assembly GCA_018402905.1). Lineage (NCBI taxonomy): Eukaryota > Metazoa > Chordata > Amphibia > Anura > Ranidae > Glandirana > Glandirana rugosa. The sequence continues at coordinate 2,696,241 of BLSH010145660.1, read as the reverse complement.
GAATTTCCTTGAAAATATGTCTGTTAATGATAAATGTCATATTTAAGTTCAATAACAGCCTAATTTGTAAGGAAATTCCAATACCCATAATTTAATAGTTATGTATTATTATTATTTCAAATGTTCTTTCTTATTTCCGAATTTCAGAAATTTGGAAATTCGTAAATAAGAAAGAACATTTGAAATAATAATGAATTAATGTCTGTGGGACTAGTATTTACCCTTTGTGGTCAGCTGCTATATTTTTGCATAATTATTTTCCATTGCGCTAATTGATTTCAACTGATATAATAATAAATAACTATTAATTTGGTATTGGAATTTGGCTGTTAGTGAACTTAAATATGAAATTTATCACTAACAGCCCTATTTTCAAGGAAATTCCAATACCTATAATGCAATAGTTATTTATTAGTTAGTTATTTCAAATGTTCTTTGTTATTTTCGAACTTTTGGATTTCCAATTTTCAGAATTTCTGATTTTCGGCTGTTCCGATTGCCGCATTTCTGCAATTACCACAATTGCCGAATTACTGCAAATTTCCGAATTACGGCAATTACCACAATTGCCGAATTACTGCGAATTTCCAAATTACGGCAATTGCCACAATTGCAGAATTACTGTGAGTTTCCGAATTAGCGCAATTACCGCAAATTTCCGAATTAACGTAATTAACGCAATTGCCAAATTTCCGCGATTCGGAAAAAAAAAATTCTGAAAAATTAGGAAATTCTGAATTCGTCAGAATTGCAGAATTTTGCAAAATTTGGTAAAAACAAAATTCAGAATGAATTGCACCAGCCTAATGTTTAGTATCGGCACTGATACCAATAATGCTATCGGTGCAACTCTAATTTTTATTGTTGCATTTATATGAAAATCATGTTGATACGACATTCATTTTTACATATTTTGTTTTGTTTGCTGTGAAGCCTTTCTGTGAAAATGATTAATCACTGGAGGCAAATTTCACATCTACCCCTAGTGTTGGTGGAACTGAGCACAATGAATAGCCACTTGAACTAAGCACAGCGAACAGGTCCTTGCAGTTGGCAGTCAGGCAGAGTGGTCCAGTGACAGTCTGGGTTCCAAGAGCAAAGTTCCAAGAGTAGTCAGAGTCAATCCATGGTCAAAAGGCAGGCAGAGTTATGTGTATATAAAACAAAACAAAAGGAAGGTGCGCACACCTAGTGCACTACCAAACAAATTTATTGAGTGCTTAAAAAATAAAAGTGGATACTCACAAGAGTGGCTGCCCACAGTGGGCCATAAAGTTGCACAATGACAATAGTGCGGACACAATGCAGGTATGGGCTGACGTGTTTCGAGGGCTTGCCCCCTTCATCAGAACCACACTGCTCGCGCCTTCCTTTTGTTTTGTTTTGTAGTCTCTATCGGATCACCCCATCTGAGGAGCACAGTATCTGCCTGGCATTTGTGATTATCAACGTCCTTGTTGCCATTTAAAATCACAAAACACTTCTATAGCGCTGGAAGTGATTGTTGTTTAGAGTTCTGAGTATAGTCAAAATCCAAGCTGAGGTTTTCAACAAGGGAATCTATACAAGCCGGCAGGGTAGGGCTAAGATGCAGGTCTAGGTATGGGGACAAGGCAGGGAAACAGGGAGCTTGAAGCACGTGTTACAACCATTATCAAAAGCAAGACACTGAGGCTTTGGCAGGCTTAAAACAGGATTGGTCTTCACCCAGACGCTGTATCTGCATTAATCACCCTGCAGGTGGACAATCAGATAGTGAGAGTGCAGCTCAGCCAAAACCAGGATGCTGGTATCAGACCAGCAGCTGCCATGGAACAGAAGTGTTACACAATCCTGTCACCGGCAGAATGCAGTACTCACTGTTTCTAGGTTTACCAAGATGGCACTCAGTGGCAAAGATAAGTATATGTGACAATAATGTAGACTGGACTGTTTCCTGGGATAGGCTTAAGTCAGATACTAGGCAGCCAAATAACAGGAGACAACAGCACCATTAAAAGCAAAAGGGTAGAAGTGGATAATGTATTGATGGCTTTTCATTCTCTGGCTCAGTGGAATCTGTTCTAATATTCAACATGAACTTCCACTCTCTTAGGGTCTGCAGGATGGTCCCTTCTCCCCATCATGAGAGGACACCTGTCTCGGGGTTGTCCTCATATCTAAGATTGTGTTCTTATGTCACCAGAGCAGACAGTATCTGCTTATTCGGGGGGGGGGGGGGGGCAGCCCTTTACCTGACCTTTGTTGGATGTCAGCTTGGTATTATAAGTTCAGGTTGAGTGTCCTGGTTGCTACATGACATGATGTTAAGAATGTTACTCTAAACAGCATATATCTCTTTAGAGGCAGAGTTTAGGCTTGGGGTCTCTCCATTCTGTATTCCCCATTTTAGAAACACTTAGGCTTATCACTTGCAGGGCAGGAGGAAAGCATCACTGGGAGACTTGGTGTTCCCTTGGATTGTCAGTACACAGCTCACTATGCAATCCTGCTGAGCACATCCCCCATGGGCGATAGCATATGTTTGCGAGTCCTCATGGATTCAGGGGAATTAAGGGGAATTTCCTCAAATTATCTTCCCTGCTCCTGTTGTCTCCTCTTCCTCACTCCACGGCTGTGGACACTTCACTGACATAATGTAGGCAGGCCCTGCAGTTGTTTTATTGTTTGTCGGGTTCAAGTGACACCGCTGAGTGTGTTTGTGGTCAAGTCTTGGACCCTTTCTTCTCTAATGTTCGGAAGTTTAAGGCTTAGGACTTTTGTCATCCTTAGACCAGCTGCTCTTCATGTTGTCTTCCTAGACCTATTGTATATAATTCATCCCTTAGAGATCTCTTTTAGGGATTGGAAACCTCCCATTGTTTCCCTTGTTGACCAATTTTTGTTGGTATATTTGGGTAGGTATATGCTGCACCTGTTGTTGGTTGCTTTGGCTCATAGCTTCTACTGGTACAGACTCCGTGTCCACTTAGGTAGTCACTCCTTTCGATGGTGATTCTAGACCTGGTCTGAGCATCTGTGGCCTCCCCTGGGTCCTTAGCACCTCCCATGGCATGTAGGAAGCGTAACCTCTTCTAGTTTACATTTGGGTGTCAATACTTCTGGTTATTGCTCCTGGTTCTATCTTAGATCTGCCAGTGGCTGTTGCCTAACTCTCAATTGGACTGATTTCAGATATCCCAAATGTCTAAGAATGTATGCATTTGTGTGTCTCTCAATGCATGATAAAGAACATAAGATTTTTGTACTTACTATAAAACCTTTTTATTAAAGTTCACTGTGGGACACAGGTCACTTATCAATGTTTATTGGCCCTATGTACTGCCTTCTCACAAAACTGAAGTATGACGGTTAGGTGGACCTTTAACATTTTTTTTATGATTGCCAGTGTCCAAACCTCCTATAGGCAGCATCATATAACTCATATGTCTTATGGTAAGTTCAAAAATCATATTTTTTAAAACACCTTTATAAACTGCTGCATTTTTTGTCAAGAGCATGCTATATAAAATGTTCTTTTTGTGGCGAGTTTACTAGAAATATGTATAATTACTTCCTTACCAGAGAAACTGAATTGAAAACTATCCTAGCCTTGACAGAGATGGATAAAGCAATGAAAGAGATTTTTACTTTTAAAAATGTGTCAAAACTGGCTGATTTAGAAAAATGAGCAGAGCAGATGAGCCAACTTTCCGTTTACCTTTTGACAATCTCAGTGTGAAAAGAATGGAAACATTTAAGATTCTTTCGAACATTGTTTTGCTGCAAAGCTAGGAATTTAATGTTTGCCTTGTAGAACAAGGGTAATGGCTCCAGTATTGGAATATATCACGTAAAGTATATGCATAGACAAAAGTTTTTTTCCAAATAGAAATTGCGTAGCCCCCGCCAATTTATATTTTGTTTGTGTGCCATTGGGACAATTGAGAGGAAATCTCCCCACAGTGAAGTAAATGTGCTTTGTAAGTTCTGACCCAAGATCTCTAGTACGGGATATTTTTGTATTGGTGCTGTTGATAACGTATTTGCAATCGGCACTGCAAAAGGGAGGCAATGGTTGCAAGGTTTCATCTATTTGAGTATGAATCAGATCTACCTAGAGCAGTGGTTCTCAACTCCTGTCCTCGGGACCCACTAACAGGCCAGGTTTGCAGGATAACTGAAATACATATTTGCTGCTCAGTGATTGCAGTATTCTAGTCTGCATCTCCCCAAGGTAATACTTAAAATCTGGCCTGTTGGTGGGTCCTGAGGACCGGAGTTGAGAACCACTGACCTAGAGTGAGGTTCAGAGGGGGAGCCACAAATTAATGATGTATGTTACATTTTTCAGCATCTCAGGAATATCAAGATCATGTGAACCCAAAAAAGTAAGTGTTTTCTTATAGAGAGGTCATTGTTTTTATGCAATTGCAGTTAGATTTTTTTTAAGGACACAGTTTAGATATCAATTACCCTTTTCATACTTGTTCTTTAAAGTGACCCTGTTCTGATATTTTGCCCACATCCCTAAATGGGCTCAGTGGCCTGTCGACATGTGAGGCCATCCCACACAAGGGGACAGGGTTACCTTGCACACCGAGGGATCGGGAAGCAGGTCCTAGCATCCACAATGGACCTCATTATTAGGCCAATTAGTGGGCACACCTGTGCCTAGCAGAATTATTGGCCACTATCCTCTGTTAGTCCCCATACAAATGAGCTTCTGAGCAGTGTCAGTGAGACATCAATTTGCTGTTTTTTGGGCACATATGTGCAGATTTACATTTTACCAACTGCTCAGTCCAGGTGAGAACACATTGATTGTTTCATGAGCACTTCCTAATGAATATACGTTCTCTGCCTTTTTGTTTGTTTCTTTTTTTTGGGGGGGGGGGGGGGGCGG
>BLSH010145660.1:2642023-2676553 GCA_018402905.1 Glandirana rugosa | reverse complement strand
GAGAGACCCTTGTAAGATACCCCGTTAGAGACACTGTATCCCCGTCAGAGAGACCCTCTTAACATACCCGCCAGAGAAACTATACCCCGTCAGAGAGACCCTTGTAAGATACCCCGTTAGAAACACTGTACCCCTTCAGAGACACCCTCGTAAGATATCCCGTTAGAGACAGTGTACCCCCGTCGGAGGCACACACGTAAGATGTCCCTCACGTCTTAATAATCCGTTCAACATAAAAACTCCTTATTAAAATAATAACTTGTTGTTGGTACAAGAGTTACCTTTGATATTAATGAGTTTTTGGAATCATTGAGAACATGGTTGTTGTTCAATAATAAAATTATTCCTCAAAAATACAACTTGCCTAATAATTCTGCACTCCCTGTAGAATGCACACACGGAGGCTGCCCCCATGTGACAGAGATTGCCCTATAGAATGCTCCCACAGAGACTTCCCCATGTCACAAAGATTGCCCCATAGAATGTTCCCAGAGAGACTGCCCCATATCAAAGAGACCGCCCATACAATTCTCCCAGAGAGACTGCCCCTATGTCACAGAGATTGCCCCATAGAATGTTCCCAGAGAGACTGCCCCCATGTCACAGAGACTGCCACATACAATGCTCCCAGAGATACTGCCCCTATGTCACAGGGATTCCCCCCATAGAATGTTCCTAGAGAGACTGCCCCCATGTCACAGAGATTTCCCCACAGAATGTCCCCAGAGAGACTTCCCCATGTCGCAGAGATTCCCCCATAGAATGTTCCTAGAGAGACTTCCCCATGTCGCAGAGATTCCCCCATAGAATGTTCCTAGAGAGACTTCCCCATGTCGCAGAGATTCCCCCATAGAATGTTCCTAGGGAGACTTCCCCATGTCGCAGAGATTCCCCCATAGAATGTTCGTAGAGAGACTTCCCCATGTCACAGAGATTGCCACATAGAATGTTCCTAGAGAGACTTCCCCATGTCACAGAGATTCCCCCATAGAATGTTCCTAGAGAGACTTCCCCATGTCGCAGAGATTCCCCCATAGAATGTTCCTAGAGAGACTTCCCCATGTCACAGAGATTCCCCCATAGAATGTTCCTAGAGAGACTTCCCCATGTCGCAGATATTGCCCCATAGAATGTTCCCCCATAGAATGTTCCTAGAGAGACTTCCCCATGTCGCAGAGATTCCCCCATAGAATATTCTTAGAGAGACTTCCCCATGTCGCAGAGATTGCCCCATAGAATGTTCCTAGAGGGACTTCCCCATGTCGCAGAGATTCCCCCATAGAATGTTCTTAGAGAGACTTCCCCATGTCACAGAGATTGCCCCATAGAATGTTCCTAGAGAGACTTCCCCATGTCGCAGAGATTCCCCCATAGAATGTTCCTAGAGAGACTTCCCCATGTTGCAGAGATTGCCCCATAGAATGTTCCTAGAGAGACTTCCCCATGTCGCAGAGATTGCCCCATAGAATGTTCCTAGAGAGACTTCCCCATGTCGCAGAGATTCCCCCATAGAATATTCTTAGAGAGACTTCCCCATGTCACAGAGATTGCCCCATAGAATGTTCCTAGAGAGACTTCCCCATGTCGCAGAGATTGCCCCATAGAATGTTCCTAGAGAGACTTCCCCATGTCCCAGAGATTGCCCCATAGAATGTTCCTAGAGAGACTTCCCCATATCACAGAGATTCCCCCATAGAATGTTCCTAGAGAGACGTCCCCATGTCACAGAGATTCCCCCATAGAATGTTCGTAGAGAGACTTCCCCATGTCGCAGAGATTCCCCCATAGAATGTTCCTAGAGAGACTTCCCCATGTCACAGAGATTGCCCCATAGAATGTTCCTAGAGAGACTTCCCCATGTCACAGAGATTCCCCCATAGAATGTTTCTAGAGAGACTTCCCCATGTCACAGAGATTGCCCCACAGAATTGACACACAGATACTTCCCCCATATCACAGAGATTGTTCCATACAATGCTCCCAGAGAGACTGCCTCCATGTCACTGAGATTGCCCACACAGAGACTGCTCCCCATGTCACAGAGACTGCTCCCCATTTTATAGAGACTGCTCCCCACTTCACAGTGATTGCTCCCAGGTCACAGAGAGCCCCCCCCCCCCCCAGCCCTCACTGACTAGCAGAGAGAAGCACTCTTCTCTGTGGAAGTATAGCTAAAAGTACCTCCTGCCGGCTGGATGAAACTTAAAACACTACATTAGGCAAGGTAGGTTAGCTGGGCTGTCCTCCTCTTCCCCCCCTCAACCAATGAGTCCCAGGTATGGCAGGGTTGGCAGCCAGGCACCTCTGTGAATGGTGATGACTTGGCCAGTTCCAGAACTGCGCATGTGCGGTTCAGGGCCGGGGATAAGGGTTTTTTTTATGGGTACTTTTCTGCTGTCTATGGACATTTACGGACAGGAGAAAAGTCCCTTTTTTTACAAACTGTCCATAATTTTACAGACCGTTGGTAACTTTGGTGATGCACACGCACCCGGCCATCCACATGATGTAAAAACGTGATTAATCAGACCAAGCCACCTTTTTCCATTACAATGTGATCCAGTTTTGATGCTTACATGCCCATTGGAGATGCTTTTGGCTGTGGACACTGCTAGCATGGGCATCCTGATGAGTCTGCAGCCATGCAGCCCCATTCACAGCAAACTTTGTGGGGGGTTTACTAAAACTGGAGAGTGCAAAATCTGGTGAAGCTCTGCTTAGAAACCAATCAGCTTCCAGGTTTTATTGTCAAAACCTATTTGAACAAGCTGAAGTTAGAAGCTGATTGGCTACCATGCGCAGCTGCACCAGATTCCCATTGCTCCAGTTTTAGTAAATAAACCCCAATGTATTCTGACACCTTTCTATCAGAACCAGCATTAACCTTTTCAGCAATTTGAGCTACAGTAGCTCTTCTATTGGATCGGACTACATGAGCCTGCCTTCGCTCCCCATGTCAATGAGCCTTGGTTGCACATGACCCTGTCACCAGTTTTCCTTCCCTGGACCACTTTTGGTAGGTCTGGACCAGGTCCTGACAGCTGTCTAAGATGGGATTTTGCCTCACTTTGGAAGGTATTTCATTTTGCTTCTTGTAGTTTCTGTTGGATAGATGGGAAATCTCCCCCCACCTAGTAGATAGTTAGAGTGGAACTCAACTGTATCTGAGCACCGCAAACTAAAAACACGATTTAATTCATTTTTAATATTCACAACAATCTTACTCATCTCACTAATTCACTTAAAAGTGAAAGTTCTGCTAAGCTTTATCACCCCTCTCTACCATTATTGGCAGTTTGCTTGCTTTTTTCATGGGAGCAGGTACCTTTTTCTGAAAGGTAACCACTCCCATTTCCGCAATTCTTTGCCCCTCCCACCTTCACGCCTGCAGCCTCCTGGGTAATGTGACGCTGCGGGACCCATATGAAAGTACAGCGCAGCTCATGCATGCACATCGGGGAGCTGGCTGTGAAATGGCAGGAAGTCACAGCTGGCTCCCCACAGTCAAGATGGCGGTGCCGGAGATCCAAAGATGGGTGAAGAACCGGCCCAAGTGGTAAGTGTCTGTTTATTAAAAGTCAGCAGCTACAGCATTTTTAGCTGCTGACTTTTATTTAATTTTTTTTTTAATGTTCACCGTAGTTTATCTTTGAGTCTCCAGGGCAGTCCTGGGACATGGTCATCTACAGCACAGGGCAAACATGCCAAACTGGGCCCCCCCCCCCAAGATGTATGAGCATTATGTGACAGCAAATCCCCCACCCCACAATAGCACTGAGCACTAATATGCATGCGTACTCCCTAAGCATACATTTCCCCTCCTCCAAGTACAAACATGCCCCCCTGCTGAAATCCCCCCTCTCAGCACAAATCTTTGTCCCCAATCCCTCAAATCCCCCCAGATCAAATGACCCCCCCCCCAAAAAAATCACCCCTACTAGCACAAATCCTGTACCCCTAGACCTTCCCCTCCTAGTACACCCCCCTACCTTCCAGCACAATTTCCCCCCTCCTAGCACACATCATCTTTGGCACATCCCCCCTCCCAGCACAAATCCCCCTAAATCACCACTCTTAGCACTCCCCCACCCAAATTTTCCCCTCCTTGAGCAATATTTACCCCCCGCCCACAAAATTACCCCTTCCAACACAAATCCCTTCCCCTCCAATCCCATTAGAGTGAATCCCTTATTTTTAGTGACTGTAAAATGGAGGATGCTTGAGACTTGCTGGCACTGCATGGACACTTTGAATGTAGGTATTTACACCTTTATTCAAACAACTTTCAGTTACATGATAGCTCATTAGCAGTCTATTTCATTTATTTTATTCCATTTTGCTTCAATAGTGCCAAACGCACAATTCTTTTTTGCTGTGACCCAGTGACTCACAGGTCGTTGTCCCTTGGTGATGTTTGGAGGATAATATGCACTGATGTTTTTTACTTTTAACCTTGGTTATTTGTCTAATGCCTAACCACCTTTACACAGGTATTAATTATATACGAATATGATAATGAAGTTGTTAATAAAACTGTACTATGTGTTTGATATGCAACATTTCTTCATATTAAACTGTTTTTTATTGGAAAGGAAAATAGAATACAATACAACAGTCCATTATCACAAAAAATAACATTTTGCACATCAGCAATTCACCAATCAACGGCAGAGAATAAAGAAAGCGATAAGTAGTAGATTTCAAACAATCACATTACTTGCATATAGAAATCCTCATTTAAATAAGCACAAGGCACCTCATAAGAAAAGTGTATGCTCAGCCATCAGCTCAGGATAATCCAATTCCAATATGTGTCACGTTGGACGACTAGGACACTGAAGTAGCCGCAAATGGACAAGTTCATGTGGACTGAGGCCTGCGGTGTCCAAGCATGGTGCCCACATTCTTTCAAATTTTCCCAGGCAACCCCTGTGTTGGTAGACATATTCTTCAAAGATATGGGTGTTACCCATATGCGACACCCATAGCTGGCGAGAGGGGGGCTCAGACGACTTCCACAACATAAGAATTGTTTTCTGGGCCTGAAATAGGGCACGCCTAAATGCAACCCTCATGGGTTCCTCTAAGATAATGTCACTTAGGATATCTAGCAGGCAATATTTTGGGTCAAGGGGTACATATGAAACATTTCTAATGTTATGTTCTCATTATAGTAAGTAACTCCCTTTAGTAATGTCTATGCACCCCTGAAGAAGATTAAAAAAGTAAATTTCAAAATGCGTTGGGTGTCCACCATCTGAATTTTCTGTTAGGTGATTTCAAATGGAAATTTGAGTATACTGTAAAACATAAGGAACTTTGTAATAACCATTTTAACCACTTGCTGACTGCCCACAGCAGCGTGACGGCGGCAAAGTGGCTCATTATCGCAAACCGCCATCACCTCAGGGGGGCCGTGACAACTAGTATTGTGAGCGCACGCACGCCACCATAGGTGCGCTCACTGTGTTCCAGGGGGGCCAGGGAGCAGGTAGGGCTGACTCGATCTCCGCCGGCTACTCGGGATGGCTCCCCTGCAGTGAGAGAACGGAGGTCCATGTATGTAAACACGGATCTCCGTTCTGACAGAGGGGAAAGGGCTATGATCACAGGCTTCCTGTATATGGAAGCCATGATCACTCCTCTCCTCCTGCCAGCCCAGCCCCCATACAGTTAGAACACACAGAGGGAACACAGTGAACTCTTAGCGCGCCCCCTCCAGGTTAACCCTTTCACTGACAATAGCATTTACACAGTAATCAATGCATTTTTACAGCACCGATCGCTGTATAAATGCCAATGGTCCTAAAAAGTGTCAAAATGGTCCAACATGTCCACCGCAATATCGCAGTACCACTAAAAATCGCAGATCGCTTCCATTACTAGTAAAAAATGTAATAAAAATGAAAACCACAGAAATGAATTCTCATCATCCGTAAACGCTGCAACTTTTGCGCAAACCAATCAATAAACACCGATTGCATTTTTGTTTTTAACAAAAATATGAGGAAGAAAATAAATCGGCCAGAACCGATGAAAAAAAAATGCATTTTTATATTTTTTGGGGATTAGTATTTTAGCAAAAAGTAAGAAAAATAGTTTTTTTGCAAAATTGTTGCTCTTTTTTTGTTTATAGCGATCAGAAATGACGCAGCGGTGATCAAATACCACCAAAAGAAAGCTCTATTTGTGGGAAAAAAAGGATGCAAATTTCGTTTGGGTACAACGTCGCACGACTGCGCAATTGTCAGTTAAAGCGACGCAGTGCCGAATCACAAAAAGTGCTCTGGTCCTAAAGTGTGAAATCCTTCCGGGGCTGAAGTGGTTAATATTGTGTAATTTTTTTTTTTTTTATACTTTGTTATATCAATAAAGACTTTTGCATTATTTTAGAATTTACTTTAAGTCACAATTTATTGTGCAATTTTGCTTGTTGCCGTTTAACGTCCCATACATGAGGGTTTTGCTATCTACATATATTTAACGGATGTTCGCAACCACCGCTACAATTCATATTTCAAACTCCAATCTACTTGTGGCGCCCCCAATCCCTGCCCCCACCTCACATGGTACCATAATGCCCAGGGCAGCTGCCCTTCTTGCCCACCCCTTGTACCAGCCCTACAACAGGGTCATGTACGCAAAGTTACTTTTATTGTCAATGGCAATTTCATTTCTCTGACTTGCAGGAAGGACTTTCCTACTTCCTACCTTTTAATAATTGTACCCAGACAATCGGGATATACTGTAGGTAGGTTAGAAAACCCTTTCAAGAGAACATGTCGGCTGCGATTATTTATATCTTGGATAATGAGCTACACAGGAGATTCATCTACATGTAGACTACCAACTACAGTATATCTATCTGCAGCAGGCGATGCACCGCGATTCCTGAGCCTGAAGTCACTGCATCCAGCATATTGTGCGTGCTGCAATGTGACCTCTAGTGGCTAATCATTTTCCACATTATGCAATTCACCACGCTCGAAGAAATCCTAACAGCACATCTGTTAGGACAGGCGTCTATAAATATCTGTTTAAAAACAATCTCTCCCTGCCATAAATATTCAATTATTTATGGGGTTTGCAAGATGTTTGATTGTGTACTTATTAATGTACATTATCAACATTACATTTGTAGATCAGCCAAAAACTAACAGTAGTCTGTGGACAGAATTTCATGCTGCCATAGTGTTACAATGTTTATTCGGAGCTGTTTGCTCCTAAATTATGCAAGATCTTCATCACTTGAATGTTATGTACTATGCAGTGAGAGTCTTCAATCCCGAGAAACTGCTATATGTGCAGGAATAATGTGTTCTGCCACGTAGATTAGCATCTACCTATTTTTCTCTGCAACAAGAAATGTTTTATGTATTGAATTCTATTTATTTTTATTTTGTCATGCGAAGTGGGTGATGAAATGTCACAGACGAAGCCACCTGCCCCTCAACCTGCAAAACATGTCCTTAATAGAAGGACCCAAGTGCTCATGAAAAAGAAGAAATCGGTCTCATGCTTAAAATATCACTCTTGGCTTTCCCGGCAATGTCTCCAGAGTTCTGCTAAATTGATTTATATTTATAAGTTTAGTGGGCTGCTTGTGTGTTTTTGGAAATACCTTGTTTCTAAAAAATTTAAAATGAATACTGTTTCGGTTACTGTTTCCATAAAGCCCATCTCCAGGCAAAGTTAAAGAGGTTCTTCACGCTGTTTGAAAAAAAGTACTGTAGCTACTGACTTTTTAATAAAAGGACACTTATCTGTCCAGTGATCCAGCACAGTCCTCACCCGGGCCGGTTCTTTGCTGGTCTCAGGGTCCCTAGTGCCGGCATGTTTAGTGTAGGAAGCAGTGGTGGCTGGTGAAATTTTAGGATGGGGGGGGCGTAAGACCCAGCCCTCCCTGTTTGACCCCTCCCACTTCTCATAAACGCCACCCCTTATGGATTCCACCCATTGTGTCAAGAGTATACAGCCCAGCATCACCAGATAGGGTATACAGCATCACAGAAAGGGTATACAGCATCACCAGATAGGGGTATACAGAGCCACCAGATAAGGGTATACAGAGTCACCAGATAGGGGTATACAGAGCTCAGATAGCAGTATACAGAGTCACCAGATATCAGTATACAGAGTCATCAGATAGCAGTATACAGAGCCACCAGATAGCAGTATACAGAGCCACCAGATGGCAGTATACAGAGTCACCATATAACCGTATACAGAGTTACCACATATAGCAGTATACAGAGCCACCATATAGCAGTTTATAGAGCCATCAGATAGCAGTATACAGAGGAGTCACTAGATAGGGGTATACAGAGGAGTCACCAGATAGAAGTATACAGAGGAGTCACCAGATAGGAGTATACAGAGGAGTCACCATATAGGAGTATACAGAGGAGTCACCAGATAGGAGTATACAGAGGAGTCACCATATAGGAGTATACAGAGGAGTCACCATATAGGAGTATACAGAGGAGTCACCAGATAGGAATATACAGAGTACTCACCATATAGCAGTATACAGAGGAGTCACCATATAGCACCAGAACAGTGGCAGATACGCGTCAGCGGGAGTCGGGACGGGAGTCACTCAGTCACAAACAATTGGTCAGTAACGAGTCTCACGACAGCTGGGCCAGGCTGGCAGTGGCGCTGTGCGAAATCACGCGGCCAGCACGTCCTCTGCCACAGTGACCTGCCCCCCACTTCATCAGTGCTCCAATTGCAGTGAGCCACCGCTCACTGCAGCCAATCAGACTATGGATGTGCGCCTGGCCATCGCACATCCATAGTCTTTAATACCCGACCAATAGGCTCACTACTTGGCTGTCAGGTGACAGCCAATGAGCCGAAAAAATAAAATAAAGTCAATGTACTGGCACCTCCTTTTAGGGGGACTTTTTTTTCTCTTCCACTCAGCCCAGGGGGGAGGCAGCGCCCAAGTGCCCCTTATTGACTGGCCGCCGCTGGTAGGAAGCCGGCTGCGGCTCCTTGCAGTTTTACAGCCGGCTTCCCACTGTACAGTTGTGAGCTGCGCTGTGCTGTGCGAACGGTCTGCAGCCTACTGGGGCATGTGATGTGTCCCAGAAGCAGGGCTGGCCCAAGACATTGTGCTGCCTGGGTCCAAGAAGGAACGGCCATCCAGCAAAGAGACATTTCCATAAAGCAAAGAGACATCCCCATATAGTAAAGAGACAGCCCAACCCAGCCAGCACAGAGACATCCCCATATATTCAGCAAAGAGACATACTCAATCCAGCAAAGATACATGTCCCCTCCAGCAAAGAGACATGCCCAATCCAGCAAAGAGACATGCCCCATCCTGCAAAGAGACATGCCCCCTCCAGCAAAGAGACATGCCCAATCCAGCAAAGAGACATGCCCAATTCAGCAGAGACATGCCTCATCCAGCAAAGAGACATGCCCAATAGAGCAAAGAGACATGCCCCCTCCAGCAAAGAGACATGCCCCCTCCTGCAAATAGACATGCCCCTCCAGCAAAGTGGCATGCCCCCTCCAGCAAAGAGACATCCCCAGTCTAGTAAGGAGACATGACCCCTCCTGCAAAGAGACATGCCCAATCCAGCAAAGAGACATGCCCAATTCAGCAAAGAGACATGCCTCCTCCAGCAAAGAGACATGCCCCCTCCAGCAAAAAGACATTCCCAATCCAGCAAAGAGACATGCCCCCTCCTGCAAAGAGACATGCCCAATCCAGCAAAGAGACATGCCCCCTCCAGCAAAAAGACATGCCCTCTCCAGCAAAGAGACATGCTCCCTCCTGCAAATAGACATGCCCCTCCAGCAAGGGACATGGCCCCTTCAGGAAAGAGACATGCCCAAAGCCATCAACTCACATGTATATGAATTGTGGAGCACCACGAAAGCTCCCCCTCCCTCTTCACCATCACTGATCAGCTAAGCTCCGATCCCAGCCCAGTCATGCAACAGTGGTGGCGGGTGCTTCTGCTATTGAAGCCTGTGCTGTTCCGGGATCAGGAGAGCTGCTCCACCCCCCACTCCGCTCTGCTCCCCAGCAATACAAGCTGTACTGCTGGGAAGTGGAGCAGTGCGGGGCCAGGGGAGTGGAGCATAATGCAAGGATGACACATCAAGCTAGAGTTAGGGAGCCTCGGGTCCTTGGGCAGGGCACCCCTGTTGCCGCCCCTCTTAGAATTCTGCCTGGGTCCATGGACCCACCGGGACCCATGGTAGGGCCGGCTCTGCCCAGAAGGCTGTGGGCAGGAAGGGGGGTTGCAGAACTACCGGTGGAATCACCTAGGCAATCCGACTGGAAGTGGCAGCAGGTACCTACCAAAACAAAACAAAAATTCCAAAACAAGTAGAGGAGGGGTCGGAGGACATAAAACAGAACTTTTCCTTTAGGGTGAAGTTCTGCTTTAACCCCTTCCTTACTGGGCACTTAAACCCCCCTCCTGCCCAGACCAATTTTTGGCTTTCAGCGCTGTCGCATTTTGAATGACAATTGCGCGGTCGTGCGACGTTGTACCCAAATAAAATTTGCGTCCTTTTTTTCCCACAAATAGAGCTTTCTTTTGGTGGTATTTGATCACCTCTGCGTCATTTCTGATTGCCGCTATAAACAAAAAATGAGCGACAATTTTGCAAAAAAGAACAATATTTTTGACTTTTTGCTAAAGTACAAATCCATTAAGAAAAATTATTCATCAGTTTTGGCCGATATATATTCTTCTACATATTTTTGGTAAAAAAAAAAATCGCAATCGGCGTATATTGATTGGTTTGCGCAAAAGTTATCGCGTCTACAAACTGGGAATTGATTTATGGCGTTTTTATTATTTTATTTTTTTTTTACTAGTAATGGCGGCGATCTGCGATTTTTATCGGGACTGCGATATTGCCACAGAAATGACGGACATTTTTTACACATTTTTGGGACCAATGACATTTATACAGCGATCAGAAATTTAAATATCCACTGATTACTGTGTAAATGTCATTGGCGTTGAAGGGGTTACCCTGCAGGGGGCAGTGAAGGGGTTAAATATGTTCCCTGGGTGTGTTCTAACTGTGGGGGGGGGGGGGGCAGGGATCCCAGTGACAGGGATCAGTAGATCTGGTATGTCCCCTGTCACAGAACGGGGAACCGCCGTGTTTACATCGGCGGTTCCCCATTCTGAGGCTGCTAAAAGAGATCGGCGGGTCTCGAGCGGACATCAAGTCCGCTCGAGCCATGGGCACGCTCGCGCAGCGTGCGGCGCGCGCGCGTGTGCGCCACCGCTGCCGCCAGGGGGCGCGCGAGGAGTGTGCACAGGGGACGACGTCCATGGACGTCGTCCCGGCATTTCAGATCCGCGCTGGAGCCGTACTTCGGCAATAGCGCAGATCTGGAGTGGTTAAACCCTCTCTCTCCCATCCATTCCAACCCTTTTTAACACTCATTTGTCTTTTTTAGTTAATTGACATCTATAACCAAAAAAAAAAGTTTACCTGTCCTTACTGTAGCTATGGTGGCTACCTTAGTTTTGATTTTCAGGCTCATATATTTTAATTTATACAAGTATATGACTTTTTGAACCTTCTAGAAATGCAGTATCCTTGTCACTTCATGTGAGATGAACTAAAAGCATAAGCAATGTTACCTTTCTTTTGTAAAGCAATAATCCTATTGTCCCTTAGCTAATGGAGATGATAAGAGGAAGATATGTCTAAATTTTAGTTTACAATCATGGTTTCCTCCAAAGATGCAGTGGATACACTTTGAATAAAAATGTAAAACCTTATTTTTCTACCCTGTATCTGCCATCAAGTTTTCCTCACTGGAACCTCTTATGAGCAGTGGAGATCAGTAATCCAGGGCTGCAGTCTGTGACCAGTCCCCTCTCTGTGATGTTATCATGCCACTAAAGTATCTTGATGACTATGAGAATCCCACCCATGGAAAGGCAAAGGAAGTGTCTGTGTCACCCATGCAGCAATGTGAGCACCCAAAGGGGGCCTATGCACTGTGCTGTCCAGCTAAGAGAAGACTTAGGATTTGGTGCCTCACATGACTGCATTTTTTTGTAGTTTTGGATATAGTAGGGGATCTTTAGATTCCCTGTATGTGTTTATCACTTTTGGTGGTCTGCTGGGGAGATTCGCCTTCTCTATATGCCTTGGTGACCATTGGTAATGAGACAGTATATGATGAGAAATCCAAAATTTAACACCTCTTACCAGAAAAGGAGTAGAAGACAGCACTGCCAATGAGGATATGTACTCTGATGACAAATAAGTTAGAGGATTTGTAAAAATTTCCACTTGCTTCCTGCTGAGGCTCCAATAAAATTCAAACCTACCTGGAATGCCTGAATAGGAGGAATAGACAGAGAGAAGTGGACACAACTAGAAAATTAGGAAACTATTATTGCTTGGGTGATTTTTATTTGCGTATGTGTATGTTTTTAATAAATATTTTATATTTTTTATTATTTACATACAATCTTTGTTTTACAAATACGTTGGATTGCATTATTGACAGTGGGTTCAAAAAGCACTATGGCATTTTTCTAAAGAGAAAGGTGTCAACTCCATATTACTGCGCTCAGCCTGTGTACACATCGTCTGTGATATTCTGATTTTAATGCAAGTGCACTACTTTAAATAAATTACCTTGTTTTACGGATTTACACTATGTGGAGTTTTCTATGTTTACCTCCCTCTGTGGTTACCACCATATATATATGAGCCCATGTGGCATTTCGTCCCCAGAGACTGACTACAGAAGAGGATCTGGTTGATGTAACATTTGGGCGTTCATTATACCATTTTTAGGGTAAGAGTACCCAACCTTATTGTGCACCTGTTTGGTGAAGGCACGTGGTGTTTCCCTATGGTTTAAACATTAATAAGGCTTTACTATCAGCTCTATCTGGTAAGAGTACCCTGGATAACATTTATGTGGTGGTGGGAATCACGGCACTTGGATATTATTTTTTCCACTTACGGACTATACAAGAAAAACATACACTTGATGTTGTAGAGACTTTTGTATTGATCACTACAGCATCACTATTATTCATTACCATGTAATGTGTTGGTGTATATGTTTATTTATTTTTTTATTTATTATTCTTTTATTTATTTTATGCGCAGCATTTGTTACATTATTTGGGTGCGCAATTTATGTTGAGATTGCTATGCCAGCTGCTTATCTATAACTAGCATCTAGGAGCACAACATTTTTATCCAATTTTTAAAGCGAAAGTAGGACAGTTACTGTTTCCACTCAAACTTTCTGTCTCTTTTTCAAACTTTGTAGCTGTGCCATTTAAAAAGACATGTAGGGAGGGGGAGAATGATGTAGGGCATCCACTGTTCTGACTAATTCAGATGGGTGTGTAAATTTCACCTTAACCACCTCCCACCCAGCCACTGTATATGTATGTCCGGGTGGGAGTCACGCCATTCTGAGTGGACGTTCATTTACGACCTTCAGAATGGGTGCCCGCAGCCCCTGTGGCTCGATCCTGTGATCATTATGATCACAGGATCCAGCCGAGCACAGATCGGGATATGGGCGCCGTGATTGGCCCTCCCGATCATGTTACAGCTGTCACAATGTAAACAGAGGCAAACGTCTCTGTGTCAGTTCCTCCCCCGCCAAGCTCAGTGAGAGCTCAGTGGGGGGGGGGGGGGCGGGGAGGGGGGAAGCTGCAGCTATGGGACAGCTCTCTGCATGATGAGGATTTCATGCAGAGAGCTCTCACAGATCACCCCCCACACAGTGCACCAAGCACCACTGATACCCCAGTCCCCATACACATCAGTATCCCCATAAAACAGTCCCCAAAACATCTGTCTGTCCCCCATCATATCTGTCACCATACACAAAACATCTGTCTGTCCCCATTACATCTGTCTGTCCGCCAACACCAAATAAACCCTGATTTGGGTTATTTTTACCAAACAAATGTAGCAGTATCATTTTTGGTCAAAATTTATAAAGAGAAATTACTTAGACAAGGCTCACATCTTCATTGCACCTACCATTTCCAATAAGATTGGACTTTGGACTTAGATATATGCATATACACTTTTTTCTTTTTCTTTTTAATTTTGTCATATATTGATATATTTCATCTACACACATGCACGGGATGTGCTATGTGACTTCTATGTAATGGACCAAAGGAGTAGGCTAATTGTTTAAATAGTTTGAACACAAAATTACATAACATGGAAAAGTCTGGGTCAAATGATCTCCACAATATTCATTTTTAAATTGCTACAGAAATAAAAAAAATATATAAAATAAAAGAGATAATAATCTGTTTCTTAATGCATGCAAAGATGACCTAATTACTGAAGGGAAGCTAAAGAAAGGGGATAAATAAAACACGTAGAGTTAAGTCGCATTAAATGCTGAAAAAGAGTTCACAACTGACTAACAAACAAAAAAGGCCATAAAAACAGCCTGGATCCTGAGGGTGGCTATTAAAATCACATACTGAGCGTATATTAGGTATATGGATGGATTGAACTTAAAGAAGGAACATTAAAGGAACACATAAAAAAAATCTAATTTGAGTTACCAGGAATGTAGTAATACAAAACATTTCTTGTTGACACTTAGATGTATCAAGACAAGAAAAAAATCATACAGCATGATGCTTTTTGTGCTAATTAGACCAAATCCAAATACCGTCTTGAGAATATGCGAGGCAGAAGCAGCAGTACATTGCCCTCTGAGACATACTTTAGTCACATAGCATGTAAGGATGCATAAAAAAATGGGAATGTGTTCTGTTTAGTTGAATAAGGCCACTGTTTGTAATTCTTTACCGTAAACCTGTCATCCTGTTTCTCTTGGCCATTTTGCTGCTTTAAAGAAAGTATCCTTTAGATTACTAAAGAATATAAGGACCTGCAGGATTTGCATGAACACACAGGGTTCAAACGTTGCTAAACAGCCGGAGAATGGCAAATTGACCATTGCTACTCTAGGTGACCTGAGCCCCAAAGTGATTAATAATGTTGCCTGCATTAGTTGGGTCAGCATTTTTCTAAAAGCTCGACCAAAATCCATACACCATTAAAGTCATTGTTGGAAGAATTTAGGTGGGCTGTTCAGCAGGCTTGAAGAATGCCACAGCACTGTGTGAGGGCATCCAGTAGTTTTCAAGTGATCCAAAGGATCACAGCAATCTTGTTGGTGGTCATAAGGGGCACTTTTGCAGCTTTTATAACTTTTATAAGACATGGGGTAGGCCTTCAAAGGAAAGCAAAGTCTCTGATTGACCACCTTATTGACAGCCCAACCACTGGTTGGCCAAGATGCCAAGTCACCATGTCAATGGGAGCACATAAAAACACTTTTTCTTTCCACCGGCTAAAACAAAAAATGTTCAATGCTAGTGTAAAAATCACATTAAAATCTGAAAATGCGGCGCTATTAAAAGTCCAAGTGTAATGTTCAGTCCATCCACCAGCAAATCAAAAGATAGATGTACAGAAAGGGCCCCACACCAGCTCCAGTTTCTAGCAAGTCTCCTTACCAGAAAGTAGATGAAATTAGGCATATACTGGGTGTAAATTCCACAACCAGCTCAGAAGATCTGGCGGGCAGCCAATATCAACTGGGACATCAAATAAGCAACTCCATACATTGTATCAGATGTACCAGCTGCTCGAGGAACCTCAGACTCACCGGGATAACAAATGAAAGGCCTCCATAGTGCAGTACGTCATTCTAGGGTCAATTTATTAAAATAAATATACTTACAAAATAACTGATCAGTTCAAACATTAAAATCATCCAAAAAAATGGCAGCGTACTTGCGTCAGGTCATGGCTTATGCGTTTCGTCATGAATAAACATCATCAGAGGTGTGGCCTGATGACACATGCACACTAAATAAATACAATGATTCTGGAAATTGGTAAACTGGAGGCGCACATCATGGAACGCAAACAACACTCGCTGCATGCCATCCAGCAGAAATGATCCCCAGCTGGTATACAAGAAGTGTGCCGCCGGATGTAATTCAAAACCACGCAAACGTTCCAAATGGAAATACTACATACCCTAGATATGTAGTTTTACTCTGGTGTAAAAATGCACAAAAATCACATCAACACACTCAATTGTGAATCCACGCTTATGCCCCATACACACGTTCCGAAAATCGGGCGACAGATCGTCCGTTATTTTTCGCATGCTAATCTCAGATCGAATCGGAAGAGTGTACTAAAGTCATGAAAATTCTCGTACGACAGAAGAAAAAATCAGAAGTGATGTCATGTGTTGTAGCATATTTGTATTGTATTTTCGGACGACAACTGTACTGATTAAATGAAAATCATACGATCCGGTATCATACGAGAAAAATTATGGAGCTTGCTCCTTCGAAAATTTTTGTTCTGACTGTCGGGATCTGCTGTCGAAAGAAGAGTACACACCATCCGAAAATCGTACGATTCTTCCTCGGACGACGATTTCCGTCCGATTTTTGGAACGTGTGCACGGGCCATTAGGAGTAAGGTATAGTAGTCAAAAATCCTAACAATATGTGAAAAATAACAACAGGATGAGGTCTCTGGCCTCTGTACTTCCCTAAAACTTCCCTGTTTAGCTAAATTCTAACCTTTGGCCTAGTCACCAGGGTTAGAGTTTAGATGACCAATACTGTATATAGCCCAGCAGCTGAGATGCGGTGCAGTTTAAAAAAATGATGTCACAAAGACATCTCATAAAGTTAAATTGCTGGCTGCGATGTGCAAGGCAGTGGATTGCCTCACACTGTGTTGCATGGGAAAAAAGTACTGCAAGCAGAACTTTTTGTTCAGCGCATCGTGCATGCACACCACTGGAACGGAAGGAATACGAATGCATCCGAACATATGAATAATTTGAAGTAACAAATGCTGATCTCAACGAATGATCCGAAAAACCCCCCAAAAAAATAAATGAAATGAAAACAAAAATAAACAAATTTTTTGGTAGTGCACATGTCTACCTAAAATTACTTTTGAGTGTGATCATGTTCTTGTGATTCAATTTTTGTTATGGCCAATGGAAAGCGTTACACGTTTTTACACATTCCCATTGAAGTCTATTGGGGGCATAAATGTGCGATCATTCCCCAAAGAAGTTACTGTTTACAAGCAGTGAGGATAGCACATTGGCTCAGATGTGAGCTGGCACATTAAAAAAACACGACAATCTAGTGTTGAGCATTAAAGAGCTTCTGGAAATCCAATTTAGATTGCTCAGGTTGTAAATGGGAGCTTAAAGTGTAAAGGAGTTTACTCCTTAGCACCTCAATCTGTCATGACCTAGGTTTACCGGTCATTTATCTCAACCGGGACTCTTCCTTGAAATCAGACAACACATTTATGCCAAGATAATAGCACAGCAAAAGCAACTGTACAAATCCCATATAGGGTTTTGCTGGAAACAATGACAGTAAACCTGCCATCCCGAAATTTACTGCACGCTTTATATTTTCCAATTACAGCCATGATGATTTAATACCCAAAGTGGTTGCCGCCGTGGAAAGATGATAAAGCCTACACTTGCTTTTAATTATGACAAGCCACGGCCATCACAAAAAAAAATAAATAAATAAAAAAATTACAATAAAGTTTCATCAAAGCTGAAACATAATTAATGCACTACAGAAGTGTTGTATATTCTCCAGTGTGGGAAATAAAAATGAATAAATAAAAAATCTTCTAGGAGCCTAAGAAACGAACACTCTGCAAAGGAAAAATAAGGAAGACTTCCCAATTCTCCAGTTGAATTATAAATGGGGAGATTGTCGACCTTAATATGTTATGTGCCAGATAGTTTGCTGCTTTGACAGCTGATTACACCTTGGAGAAATCTATTGCTCTCTTTGCTTGCTCCCCTCCCCTCCCACTTGTCATGGACTCTCCCAGGCTCTCAGACTCTTGGTCTCCCTGTGCAGTCTCAGCTCAGACTCCGAGCTTGGCGCAGGGGGGAGGAGGGGAGCAAAAGCCTGCCTGTCTGCCTGCATCTCCTCCGCTGCTGCCCTTGTCATTTGCTCACATATGACCGGCCATTAAATGCCATGCATTGCAAGCTGGTGGTGTGCGTGTCATTCACTGAGCAGCAGAATCATGCCTAGAGGCCTGGCGGCTCAGAGGATCAACTGGATGGCAGCTGTGATTGGCTGCAGATGAATAAAAAATAATGAATCATGATATAAATAAATGAAAATCATGCAGTTCTACTTTGCTGTAATAGCATCTGCAATATTGAGTATGCATAATAAATAAATATGTTATTATTATTATTTTTATTGTGATTAATATTGTTATTGTTACTATTACCATTAATACGATTACTATTATCATTATTACTAAGACCTTGTTCACATTGTAGCAATTTGTCATGCGATTTGACAGGTCAAAACACAGACATGACAAGTCGCAGCCTATTGCCGGCAAAGGCACCGTTCCAATCGGTGCGATGCCGACTTTGTGGAACCGCACCAATTTGCAAAAGTACTTTCTGCACTACTTTTGGCAATTTTAGGTGCAATTTCAATAGACATCTGTGCATGAAGCCACCCAGATGTCTTTCAAGTCGCACCCAAAGTCTTACTGAAATGCGGCTTTGAAATTGTGCGATTTCACATAAAGTCAAGTCACACAATTTCAAAGCCGTGTTAACGTGAATGAGGGCTAATATTATTACTGCTATTATCATTATATTGTTATTATAATATAGTTAATATTATATTCATTATTTTTACAATTGTTATTTTCTTCTAGTTATTTCTTCTTCCTTCTTCTTTCTTCTTTCTTCCCTCTTCTTTCTTCTTCTTTCTTCCTTCTTCTTTCTTCCCTCTTCTTTCTTCTTTTTTTCTTCGTTCTTCCTTCTTTTCTTCTTTCCTTCTTCTTCTTTTTCTTTCTTCTATTTCTTTCTTCTTCTTCTTTCTTCCTTCTTTCTTCCTTCTTCTTTCTTCCTTCTTCTTTCTTCTTTCTTTCTTCCTTCTTCTTTCTTCCTTCTTCTTTCTTCTTTCTTCCTTCTTCTTTCTTCCTTCTTCTTTCTTCCTTCTTCTTTATTCTTTCTTCCTTCTTCTTTCTTCCTTCTTCTTTCTTCCTTCTTCTTTCTTCCTTCTTCTTTATTCTTTCTTCCTTCTTCTTTCTTCCTTCCTTCTTTCTTCTTCATTTCTTCCTTCTTTCTTCATCTTTCCTCTTTTTCTTTCTTCTATTTCTTTCTTGCTTCTTCTTCCTTCTTCTTCTTCTTCTTCTTTCTTCCTTCTTCTTTCTTCCTTTTTCTTTCTTCCTTCTTTATTCTTTCTTCCTTCTTCTTTCTTCCTTCTTCTTTCTTCTTCCTTCTTCTTTCTTCCTTCTTCTTTCTTCCTTCTTCTTTATTCTTTCTTCCTTCTTCTTTCTTCCTTCTTCTTTTTTCTTCCTTCCTTCTTTCTTCTTCATTTCTTCCTTCTTCTTCTTCTTTCTTCATCTTTCCTCTTTTTCTTTCTTCTATTTCTTTCTTGCTTCTTCTTCCTTCTTCTTTTTTCTTCCTTCTTCGTTCTTCCTTCTTCCTTGTTCTTTCTTCCTTCTTCTTCTTTCGTCTTCTTTCTTTTTCTCCTTTCTTCTTTTTTCTTCATTCTTCTTCTTTCTTCTTCCTCGTTCTTCCCTCTTCTTCCTTCTTTCTTTCTTCTTCTTTCTTCTTCTTTCTTGCTTCTTCTTCCGTCTTCTTCTTCTTTATTTCTTGTTCTTACATTATTATTATTATACTTGCTATTATTTATATCATATTATTATTATGCCACCGTCCCCATAACTTAGGTATAACAACAAGGCCAGCAATAATTTGACACATTTTTGCAAGAATAACAATAAGGTGACTTGTCAGGGTAAAAGAAATTATTAAAGCGGTACTTCATCCAACGGGGGAAGTTCCATTTGTTTGTATCCTCCCCCTCCACTTCCACATTTGGCACTTTTTTGGAGGGAGGGGGGAGCAGGCACCTGGTTTTGAAGGTCCATGGCGAACTGAGCTGGAAGTTCACGTTTCCTTCCCCTGCAGACTTCTGGGACACATCACAGGTCCCAGAAGACTGCAGGACCATTCACAAAGCACAGCGCGACTTGTGCATGGGCAGTAGGAACCCGGCTGTGAAGCCGCAAGGCATCACTGCCAGTTTCCCTTGTTTAAGATGCCAGAGCTGGCAGCTGAAGCCAATTGAAAAATCAGCTCAGGCGAGGACATTGCTGGATCCCTGGAGAAGTAAGTGTCCTTATACTAATAATCAGCCGTTAAAGGATTTGTAGCTGTTGACTTTCAATTTTTTGGGGGGAGCCTGGAGCTCCTCTTTAAGGCCCTGTTCACACTACCGCAATGCAGTAATGGTGTGATAAGGTGCCATTCAATCTCATTGGCACCCTATCACAGCTGCTCAGCGCTCTTGCATTGCAGAGCAGCACAGCATTCAGAAATGCACTAATGTGTGCAGCGTGAACTTCTGAAAATGTGGCATGCACCTTTTTGATGCACTTTTTGGTGCATTAGGCATTCAAATGATTAGGCTGTTAATGTGTGTGCGCTAATGCAGCATGACAGTGAACCCAACCTAAAGGTATAGGAGCCTTGTTAATAATAGGAGGCAGTATATTCACCTCTCCAGTGGCCCAGTTTTCCTGTCATTCCTTCATCCCAATGCTGCAGCCCCTGCCAGTCTCTTTGACATTGAAGATATCCTGGAGTGTCGATGTTTGTGTCTCCCAGTGCACATTGTGGGGTTGATTTACTCAAACTGGAGAATGAAAAATCTGGTGCATCTGTGCATGGTAGCCAATCAGCTTCTAACTTCAGCTTGATCAATTAAATGATGGCAGAAAAACCTGGAAGCTGAGTGGTTCCTATTCAGAGCTGCGCTCTCCAGTTTTAGGAAATCAACCCCTGTAGTTCCTTCCTCCCTACATCATTGCTGTGTTGGAGGTTGGCAGGAGATACTCCTGGAAGTGTTAGATCTTAAATAGACTGACAGAGACTGCAGCACTGGAATGTAAGGAAGATAAGAGACTAAGGCCACCAAATAGGTGAGCATGAATGTTAAAGAACTGTGTATCTTTGTTTGAAAAAAACTTGTTTCATATGACAAATTACCTTAAGAAATAGGATGTTGATATCCCTGATACACGCTATTGTCAAAAGTATTGGTACACCTGCCTTTAAACGCACATGAACTTTAATGCCATCCCAGTCTAAGCCTATAGGGTCCAATATTGAGTTGGCCCACCCTTTGCAGCTATAACAGCTTCAGCTCTTCTGGGAAGGCTGTCCACAAGGTTTAGGAGTGTGTCTATGGGAATGTTTGACCATTCCTGCAGAAGCGCATTAGTGAGGTCAGGCACTGATGTTGGATGAGAAGGCCTGGCTCACAGTCTCCGCTCTAATTCATCCCAAAGGGGTTCTATTGGGTTGAGGTCAGGACTCTGTGCAGGCCAGTCAAGTTCCTCCACCCCAAACTCACTCTTTCACACTATATTGCCAAAAGTTATTGTGTCACCCCTCCAAATCATTTGGTAGAGGGGGGATTATGGTGTGGGGTTGTTTTTAAGGGGTTGGGCTTGGCCCCTTAGTTCCAGTGAATGGAAGATTTAAGGCTTTAGCATACCAAGATATTATGGACAATTTTGCTTCCAACTTTGTGGGAACAGTTTGTGATGGCCCCTCCCTCTTCCAACATGACTGCTCTCCAGTGCACAAAGCAAGGTCCATAAAGACATGGATGAATGAGTATGGGGTGAAGGAACTTGACTGGCCTGCACAGAGTCCTGACCTCAACCCGATAGAACATCTTTGGGATGAATTAGAGTGTAGATTGCAAGCCAGGCCTTCTCATCCAACATCAGTGCCGGCCCTTACAAATGCGCTTCTGGAAGAATGGTCAAAGATTCCCATAGACACACTCCTAAACCTTGTGGAGACTTCCCAGAAGAGTTGAAGCTGTTATAGCTGCAAAGGGTGGGCCAACTCAATATTGAACCCTACGGACTAAGACTGGGATGCCAACCCTAAAGACTAAGACTGGGATGCCATTAAAGTTCATGTGTGTGTAAAGGCAGGTGTCCCAATACTTTTGACAATATAGTTTATCTTTGTTTTTCTCTGTTTTTGATATCTGGATAGATATATAACTCCACTGTTTGGTACCATAGTGGTTCCTATTGGTCAAACCACTTGGATGTAGCTTTTCATGCCTACTTACGGACTTTCCATGGGTCCAAAGAGAAACCCTTATTATCTTCCAGGCATTATTGTCACCAGACAATAATGCATGGAAGACAGACTACAGACTATACAGACTATGATGACAGTTCTATTGTGTATTAAATTGTGTTACTCAACTATGTTTTCTCTTGTTATTTCAAATCTTAATAAAAAATGACTGACACAAAAAAAATCCATGTTTTCACACTGTTTTCACCCTCTTTTGCATTTCAGTGCGGCTGTTCTTCTCCGGGCTTTTTGCAGCTACTTCCTGGCTCCAGTGACCACTGCATGGCCTTTCTCAGTGAGGTTGAGAAATGTGGTCCATGACTGCATTATGTGTATTAAAACAGCCACTTGTATTCGCCATTGAAAGCCTTTATAACAGGGTGACAACACAGGAGCACAATTGGGAGTCAGGGATAGAGTGTTTTCACCCTATAACATGAAATGCTTACATAACGACCCTTATGGTAGAATTGGTAATATTTTATTGACAAATGCAATGGTTTTCATGTGTATTTGCAAGGTATTTTTGATAAGTGTGCTCCCTAAGTCTATGGGAAACGTCTATTGATGCACAAGCAGAGGGTGGACTTACCTGGAGGACCTGTAATCCCTCTGTAGTCTTGATGCCATCTAGCCATTACACACAATACTGTTTGATTTAACATTGACCGCCTTCCTCTATTCCCTGTGTTTTCACACTGCTGATAAGAAGGAACATTCATTCTTGCAATTTACATTCATACAAAAATGAAAAGCATATCATGTAAGCTTGTGTAAATGTAGATGTGTATGCTGAATGCACTTCTCTATTGACAGCTCTCACTGACTGCTGGATCAGCTGCAATACTCAATTCACCATCAGATGGAGCTCTAGGTCATTGGAGACTGAGGATCTTACATTCCTTAAAGGAAAACTACAGTTGATAAAAATCATATGACAACTATCATTGTAACACAAGCCATTTGGAAATTTACTTGGCAAAAAAAAACAAGAAAACGTTTAGCTGTGGACAAGACTTGCTCATCCCCTATTCTTGCAATTCACTGACTGCCTCTCCCATGCATCTTTTGCAGAGCACAAGGTGTCAATAGATAGACACGTGTATGGGATATGACATCCTGGCAGGTATTTTCTAGATTTGGGAAGGTTTAGAGCCTACGTATATATATATATATATATATATATATGTATATATATATATATATATATATACATATACAGTATCTCACAAAACTGAGTACACCCCTCACATTTTTGTAAATATTTTATTCTATCTTTTCATGTGACAACACTGAAGAAATGACACTTTGCTACAATGTAAAATAGTGAGTGTACAGCTTGCATAACAGTGTAAATTTGCTTTCCCCTCCAAACAACTCAACACACAGCCATTAATGTCTAATCCGCTGGCAACAAACGTGAGTACACTCCTAAGTGAAAATGTCCAAATTGGACCCAAAGTGTCAATATTTTTTGTGGTCACCATTATTTTCCAGCACTGCCTTAACCCTCTTGGGAATGGAGTTCACCAGAGCTTCACAGGTTGTCACTGGAGTCCTCTTCCTCTCCTCCATGACGACACCCTATTGAGCATCTGTGGGGCATCCTCAAACGGAAGTTGGAGGAGCGCAAGGTCTCTAACATCCACCAGCTCTGTGATGTCATCATGGAGGAGAGGAAGAGGACTCCAGTGGCAACCTGTGAAGCTCTGATGAACTCCATGACCAAGAGGGTTAAGGCAGTGCTGGAAAATATGGTGGCCACACAAAACCTTGACACTTTTGGGCCCAATTTGGACATTTTCACTTAGGGGTGTACTCACTTTTGTTGCCCGTGGTTTAGACATTAATGGCTGTGTGTTGAGTTATTTTGAGGGGACAGCAGATTTACACTGTTATACAAGCTGTACACTCATTACTTTACATTATAGGAAAGTGTCATTTCTTCAGTGTTGTCACATAAAAAGATAGAATAAATTATTTACAAAAATGTGAGGGGTGTACTCACTTTTGTGAGATACTGTATATATACATATTTTTATTGCTATGGCCCAACATATGATTTATCTAACTCACTGCCCTGGTGACTGTTGTCCTTGGAAAAGAAAGTAAGGGGAAAGCAAAATAGAAAAGTTGTTAGACGTGGAGGGAAACTGTATATAGGGAAGTCTGTTTTGGGGTCGACTGTCAAAGGAATTAATTTGGGAAGATTTCTTTTAACTTCCCACTGGTTCTCCGAGCCACAAACAGCAAAACCAGCTCCAAATGTCGCTGAAGACATTGTATGTCCAGAGTTTCTAATGTAAGTTCCTACTACAGATTCCTCTCATTTTATTGTTATTTTTATTATTATTATACAGGATATCATTATACAGGATAGCGCCAACAGTTTGCGCAGCGCTTTACTTTACTTTGAAGTTTGAGTCATTTTTAAGTCTTCATACTTCTGTTCCAAGCACTGATGAAGGGGTAGTTTTGTTTCCCATGAAACGTGTTGACTGTTTTTATGGTCGTATTGTGAACTACTTTATGATCATCTCATGACTAAGCTCCGGGGGCAGAGTGAAACGTGTTGGGAGCGTGGCCTGGTTGGAGTCCAGGCTGAGGTTGCCACTCTACTCACCATCCCAAGACACCTGGATGTGCGACTTCCAGGGGCTACCCCATTGTTCTCTTATGGTCATCTCATGTTGGGACTTCAAGTCACAGAGAACAATACCCATCTCCAACTACCATTGATAACAGTGTATGTCCAGAGTTTCTAATATACAGTAGATTCCAAATACAGATTATTTTGGTTTTAATTTGATACTTCAGTCCTTTTCAAGTCTTCATACCTCTGTTCTAAGCCCTGATAAAGGGGGAGTTTTGATACCTATGAAATGTCTTGGCTGCTTTTTATGGTTGTATTGTGAACTATTAAAGTCTTCTTGGATGCTATTATCTCATCTTAGGTCTTTAAGTCATGGACATCATTAATCAACTTCAACTGCTGCTAATCACAGCCTATGTCCAGAGTTTCTCATACAGATTCCTCTGGTTTTGGTTTGATGTTTGGGTTCTTTTCAAGTCTTCATACCTCTGTTCCAAGCCCTGATGAAGGGGAGTCATGTTGCCCATGAAACATATTGGCTGTTTTTATGGTCATGCTTTGAACTATTAAAATATTAATGGATGCTTTCATCTTATGGTCAGCTCATGTTGGGTCTTGAAGTAACAGACAATAACCAACTTCAACTGCCATTGATCACAGTATATGCCCATAGTTTCTAATACAAATTCCTCTGCTTTTAAAGTGGTAGTAAATTCTGTTCTACCACTTGTACCTAAAGGCAGGCCTATAATAAGGCTTACCTGTAGGTACTGTGAATATCTCCTAAACTTGCACAGTTTAGGAGATATTCACACTGCATGTAGTTGGTGATGTTACAAACGCATGCTCTCTGAAGGTCCAGCATACCGTACCCGACCTTCAGAGTCCGTGCTGTAAACAGCGAATCCCACATACATGCACAGGAGGGATGTCATCGTGCCCCCGCCACTCATGTAGTCGGAGGATGTGAACCCGGAAGGAAGACCATGGGAAGATGTCAGCCCTCTCAGAGGTTACATTGAGATATTAAAGGGCTTCATTCAATGCTAAGATGCAATACATACTAGCACATTAAGCCTTTTCCTTTTTTTCATCAATGCTCGCCTCCAGGACTTCGCCAGAGCCTCTCCCGTCCTCTGCAATGCTCTACCCCAATCTGTCCAACTTTCTCCTACTTTGTCCACCTTCAGACGATCCCTGAAAACTCATCTCTTCAAAGAAGCCTATCTGGCTCCCACCTAACAACTGTACATTTATCTTCTGCATCAGCACATCCCCCACAGTTATTACCTCTTGTATCTCTTGACCTTACCTCTTAGATTGTAAGCTCTAATGAGCAGGGCCCTCTGATTCCTACTGTATTTAAGTGTATTGTATTTGTACTGTCAACACTCAAGTTGTAAAGTGCCGCGTAAACTGTTGGCGCTATATAAATCCTGTATTATAATAATAATACTTCCACTTTAATGATGTTTGAGTCCTTTTCATGTCTTCAGACCTCTGTTCCAAGCCATGATGAAGGAGGAGTTCTGTTGCCCATGAAACATGTTGTTTTTCTGGTCATATTGTGAATTAACATCTTTATGGATGCTTTCATCTGATGTCATCTCATGTTGGGTCTTCAGCAATAACCACCTCCAACTGCCACTGGTCACAGTGTATGTCTGGATTTTCTAAAGGAGGATCGGAGCTAATATAGATTCCTAATACTAATAGTGGTTTTAATTTTATGATTTCAGTCTTTTCCAAGTCATCCTTCATACCTCTGTTGCAAGCGCTGATGAAAGGGAAGGTTTCTTGTCCCTGAAATGCATAGAATGTATTTTTATGGTCTCTTAAAATCTTTTTGGGCTTTTTCATTATGGTCTGGTGACCATTTGTGTAGCTTTATGTTGGGTTTTCAAGTTAAAGACAGCAGCAACAACCTGAATAAGGTTCTAACCCTCACCTACTTTATTTCAAACTAAAAACATACATTGTCTTTTTATGCTCATTGCAGCTGGGGATTTACATTTGAACTTACATGTCTAAAAGCATGCCAGGGGTGCCAAGTCCAAAATTTAACACTGAGAAAACCATGCAACTGTACAGTATATAGTTGGGCTGCTAGGGATTTTCTTTTTTCCCAACAAAACTGGAATTTTTACATTATATCTACCAGTGGTTCGGGGGCTTGTTTAAAAAATAGACAGATGGATCTAAATTAGCTGAGGGAGTTGTTGTAAGATAGACATTCACATTTTATTTACAGCTTCCATTTGAAACAGTGGTTCTCAACTCCGGGGACATCTGGTCATCCTATGTAGAGGTCCTCACACCTACTGCCTTAGTGATATTATTGTCACTGCTACAGGAACAGGGGTAAATCCCTGACAGTAGTCCTAACCATTCCCTCCAGGGATGTCTGGTCATCCTATTTATAGCCCACCCCCCAAACAAATAACAAAAATGTATATTTTTTTTAAATAATTTTTTCCAATGCTTAAAAATGTTTTATTTGTTTACCATTTTAAATTAGATTTTTATTTATTACTTACATTTTTTAAATTATTTTTTTCCAATTTTTTACAACGCTATTGGGCGAGGGGGAGTTGGATGAAATATCAGGGGTCTACATTGACCCCTAATATCTCACTTTTGAGAAAGAGAATTACATTGAGGACACAGATGCTTTGGTTCCTTTCTCTGTAGCCTAAGCTGCACTGAAGATTAACAAACAGGAGGCAGAGGCTCCTGTTCATTCATAAAATTAAGCATAGTAAACAATGTTTACTATGCTCAGTTATCAATGGCCACAGGAGTGATCCGTACCGATCGCTCACTGTGTCCAATTTAAAAAAAGAAGGGGACAGTAAATGATATATTTACCAGCCCCTTCTCCCCCTCTCCACCCACCTGTGCAGGAGAGAAAAGCTGGTGGCACTGCGGGGGGAATCAGGGGGGCCCAGGCACACAAGAGAATCAGATGTGGGCAACACAAGGAGGGGGATCAATGCGGCAGTACAGGAGGACAGTTACAGAACAATGCTCTGTGTCTGTGTTTCTCCCTCCAGCAGCTGAAAGCTGACAGGAGGAAGAGGTTGAGAAATCAGCTTTCAGCTGCTGGAGGGAGAGACACAGACACAGTGCATCATTCTGTAATTGTCCTCCCATCTTGCTGTACCGATCCTTCTGTTGTCTGAGCCCCCTGTGTTCCTGGGCCCTTACAGGGGTCCCAGTGGTACCCCCCATCAGCAGCCCTGCCCACACCTCCTGTCTTGGTGACATTGTTGTCACCAGGACAGGAACAGGTTTAAACCCTTGATGGTAGCCCTAACCATTTGTCTAACAGAGCCACCAGGGCTGGGAACAGGAAAGAAATCAGGAACACATTCTTTTTAACCGGGGGCATAATCAGGGACATTTAAAATCTGGGACTGTCCCTGGAAACTCCTGCCTTGGTGTTGTTACCACTTCAGGAGCAGGAGTAAACCCAAGACAGTAGCCCTAACCATTGCCTCTCTGTTCTAATAGAGCCACCAGGGCTGGAAACACCATTAACCCGTTCAGATCCGTGCTATAGCCAAAGTACGGCTCCAGCGCGGATCTTAATTGGCGGGTGGACGTCCATGGAAGTCATGGCCATGTGCATGCTCCCGGCGTGCACTCACAGGTGGCGGAGGTGCGCGCATGTGCACGCTGCGTGGGCGTGCCCGCGGGTCGAGACCCGCGATCCCCTGTCAGACCTGCAGAACGGGGAACCGCCATTGTAAACATGGCAGTTCTCCGTTCTGCTGAAGGGGACATGACAGATCTACTGATCCCTGTCACTGGGATCAGTTAGATCTGTTATGTCCCGACCAGCCCCGCCCCCCCCCACATTTAGAACACACCCAGGGAACATATTTAACCCCTTCACTGCCCCCTGCAGGTTAACCCCTTCACTGCCAATGACATTTATACAGTAATCAGTGGACATTTACATTTCTGATCGCTGTATAAATGTCATTGGTCCCAAAAAAGTGTCAAAAATGTAAATAATGTCGACCCCAATATCGCAGTCCCGATAAAAATCACAGATCACCGCCATTACTAGTAAAAAATAAATAAATAATAAAAACGCCATAAATCAATTCCCATAGTTTGTAGACGCGATGACTTTTGCGCAAACCAATTAATATACACCTATTGCAATTTTTTTTTACCAAAAATATGTAGAAGAATATATATCGAAACTGTTGAATCATTTTTATTTTTTATATTTTTTTTGGATATTTATTATAGCAAAAAGGAAAAAATATTGTTTTTTTTTTTCAAAATCATCGCTCTTTGTTTATAGCGGTGATCAGAAATGACGCAGAGGGGATCAAATACCACCAAAAGAAAGCTCTACTTGTGGGAAAAAAAATTATATAAATTTAGTTTGGGTACAACGCAGCACGACCGCGCAATTCTCATTCAGAATGTGACATCGCTGAAAGCCAAAAATTGGTCTGGGCAGGAGGGGAGTTTAAGTGCCCTGTAAGGAAGTGGTTAATAACCTAAAAAGAAATCAGGAACACATTCTTTTAACAAGAAACGTAATCGGGGACATTTAAAATCTGGGACTGTCCCCTGGAAACTGGAGACTTCTGGTCGCCCTAATTAGAGTTCCCCACACCTCCTGTCCTAATGACATTACCAAGACAAAAGGAGGTGTAAATCCATGATAATAGCCCTAGCCATTCCCTCTCTAACAATTTGAGCTGGAGTTACCTTTTAACAATCTAGTGGATCAGCAGGATAGCTATACAGAGTCAGGCTGTATGTCCTCTGTGCACCAGCCGAAAGGAACGTACAATCCCAATCACACATTTGCCCTCCTACGTAGATAATTTCCAATGGTGATTATGTAGTTATCGTACATTTCATGCATAGTTAAGCCAATTGTGCATATTTATCAGGGAAGTCCCTGTGCAACTTTTCTGTACATTTCTCTCTGAGAGTCGGAATTCAGGAGGAATAGAATTCCAGCAAGCAGGAGAAGCATAGGCTATCATCTCTGAGCAGGTGTACAGCACCTTGAAATAACAGACCAGCGGCACGGTGTTATAAATGTGTCCACTTTCTATCATGTCAGATAAAAGGGTGCAAAGAGATTTCACTTCCGAGGGATTCTGATAAACGCACGCTGCTTTACTTCACAGAGAAAGAAATACACTAGGATGGAGCAAAGTGCAATAACCCCCGGCTATTAGTCATTATCAGCCATTTCTCTGCCTGCTTTGAGTCTGTGATGGGGAATCTGGTTGCAATGGATTACTGAATGCCGTCACCGCATTCCCTACCTGGTGCTAACAATATGCACTTTGATGCAACGGGCGACAACCAAGCAAATGCTTCACTTTAACCACTTCAGCCCCGGAAGGATTTTCCAGTTTAGGACCAGAGCACTTTTTGCGATTCGGTACTGCGTCGCTTTAACTGACAATTGCACGGTCGTGCGACATTGTACCCAAACAAAATTTGCGTCCTTTTTTTCCAACAAATAGAGCTTTCTTTTGGTGGTATTTGATCACCTCTGCGTCATTTCTGATCACCGCTATAAACAAAAGAAGAGCGACAATTTTGCAAAAAAAAAACAACATTTCTTACTTTTTGCTAAAATACATATCTAAAAAAAATATAAAAAGTGTTTTTTTCATCGGTTTTGGCCGATTTATATTCTTCCCCTTATTTTTAGTAAAAAAAAAATCGCAATCGGCATATATTGATTTCTTTTGCGCAAAAGTTGCCATGTTTACGAATGATCAGAATTAATTTATGGGATTTTTATATTTTAAAATATTTTACTAGTAATGGCGACGATCTGCGATTTTTATCGGGACTGTGATATTGCAGCAGACATGTCGGACCATTTTTACACTTTTTTGGGACCATTGGCGATTATACAGCGATCAATGCTATGAAAATGCACTGATTACTGTGTAAATGACATTGGCAGTGAAGGGGTTAACCTGCAGGGGGGCGCTCTAAGGGTTAACTGTGTTCCCTCACTGTATTCTAACTGTATGGGGGCTGAGCTGGCTGGGGGAGGGGAGTGATATCGGCTCCCATATACAGGGAGCCTGTGATCACATCCCTACCGCCTCTGTCGCTCCGGGGGGGGGGGTGATCACGGGTAACCGGCAGACATCAAGTCAGCCGTACCTGCTCCCTGCCCCCTCCGGGGGGCAGGGAGTATTGTGAGCGCGCGCTCACAATACTCGTTCTTGCACCCGCCGTCAGGTGACGGCGTTTCGCGATAACAAGCCAAGTTGCTGCCTTCAAGCCACGGTGGGCGGTCGGCAACTGGTTAATCTGGCATTGGGCTTAAAGCATCAAAAATTTTAAAATCATATACTGATTTCAACATTTTATTTAAATTATTTGTAGCCTACGTCTATTACTCTGAAATTTGAATGATCTAGAAGTTTGTAAACTTCTGTGTGAAGATCCCCATGCATTTACTTCCCTGAATTCTGTGACACGTAGTCATTATGCCCTGTGAGTTGGCACTGCTGTGTCACACATTTCACAGAGCCTGCCTTCTGATCTACAGAGGAGGAGTTTCAGAAAGCGGAGTCAGTACAGGAATCACTGCTTGCCGGTTGCAAGGTACCATTGGATATGTAGTCCTTAGAAACTGGGGAGAAGTTGCAAATCATAAAGGGAATCCAGGAAGTTGTGGAGAGAGACGGCCAACAGACACGCAGAACTGACAGCATGAAAGGAGATTTCTTCAGCTTATATTTTATTGTTAATAACTGTATTGCTATTACAATGCTGATGTTATAAAATTATAGTGCATGCTGTGACCACTTTTAATCAACCCCTTAGTGCTGGGCATTCAGGTCATGTGACCACTGTGATTGGCTGTCACGGCGGTCATATGATCGGAAAGCTCCAATCGCAAGTATGTAAGTATGCAAGTAAGCCAACTACCGTGCTGGGATTGTGCAGGGAGTGCGCTCTCAGCGTGTTAAGTTGTTTTAACAGGGCCACATATATGCAGCCGATTGGGGTTAAAGTGATACTAAAGTCTCCTTTTTTTTTTTGTTAACAATAACAAACATGTTATACTTACCTGCTCTGTGCAGTGGTTTTGCACAGAGAAGCCTCGGATCCTCCTCTTCTCGGGTCCCTCGTCGGCTCTCCTGCCTCTTCCTCTTGATGAAAGCCCCCACAGCAAGCAGCTTGTTATGGGGGCACCCGAGCCACAGCTCCCTGTGTCCACTAAGACATACAGCTGGGGCCGGTCCCACCCCCTTTCTCTCCTCTTTCGCTCACTGACTTTTATTGACAGCAGCAAGAGCCAATGGCGCTGCGCTGCTTTCTCAGCCAATGAGGAGGGGAGTCCTGGACAGCCAAGTCTCTTGTGCAACATCGCTGGATCTAGATGGACCCCTGGTAGTTATTAGGGGGGCAGAGGGGTGCTGCAGCACACACAAGGCTTTTTATATTAATGCTTAGAATGCATTAAGATAAAAAAAAAACTTCTGATTTTACAACCACTTTAAGGCCCATCCGCTGAGCACATAACCAAGAGGTTAACCATTTGAGCTCCGGAAGGTTTTACCCCCTTCACGACCAGGACATTTTTTGCTAGTCAGCACTGTGCTACTTTAACTGGCAATTGTTCAGTCATACAGTACTGACATTTTTATATTTTTTTCACACAAATAGAGCTTTCTTTTGGTGGTATTTGATCACCACTGGGTTTTTTATTTTTTGCGATATAAACGAAGAAGGACCGAAAAATTGGAAAAAATCAATATTTTCTATTTTCTGTCATAAATCATATCCAATAAAATCAAATTTTGTCATAAATTTAGGCCAAAATGTTTTTGACTACATGTCTTCGATAAAAAAAATCCCAATAAGTGTATACTAATTGGTTTGTGTGAAAGTTATAGCATTGACAAACTATGGCATGTACTGTATATTTGAAAAGTGATCAATCCTGATGTACTGGTGGCCTATGTCACTTCTTGGGGCCCTAAAATGCCAGGACAGTACAGATATCCCCTAAATCACCCCTTTTTGGAAAGTAGATCGTCTGAGTTATTTAGTAAGAGGCATAGTGAGTTTTATGAAATTGTCATTTTTTTTGTCACAAATTTTTTTAGAAAATGAAGAAATTAAATATTTTTTTTAAGTGTTTTTTATTATTAAAATTATTATTATTATTTTACATACTGTCACCAGTGTAGTACAGCATCATCATATGACTGATGTGGCGGAGATCAGAGACACTGAATGGTGACAGTATGTTAAAAAAAAAAAAAACATGGTACAGGGTGCTGTGATTGGCCCAGGTACCAAGTGATAGCTGTGGGCCAATCACAGCATAGGCAACACAGCTGTTATGAATTCATTCATAACCACTTTGTAAACTGCACTGCTCTTTAGCAGATGCGTGGGGGTGCCCTAATGGGTTCATGCACATTAGACAGCAGAAAAAATGGCAGAACTACTGGCAGGAAAAAAAAAAAACAATAAAAAATGCTCCCATGGAGCATATTGTTTAGGCGTTTGTTTATGTGCGCTTATGCATGTTTGCGTTTATAACTGTTTTTCCCCAAAACACTATCAAAAAATGTACACAAACGGTTGACGAGCCTAAACACCATGTTTATGTGCATTTTGGCGCGTCAAGCATTTCTTTGTCTGAAAGCTCCTCCCACAAATGCACTTATGGTGGGTTTTTTTTTTCAGTCTGTAAACAAATATTCCTGTAAACACCCAAATGTGCATGGACACATAGACTTCCATAGAGTTGTACAGGCTGAAAGTAAAAATGCCAAACGCCCGTATAACAACATCTTTTATGCCCACTGTGCATGAGGCCTAATTGGTAATGGTTTCAGGTGCAAAAACCTGCATGGTGCACCACTCGGTTCCGTGCAGCCATGTTTTAAAAAAAGGTTGGGGACTTTTTCCCCGCGTCATCTGCAGGTACAGCAGCCCATTACAATGAATAGGCTGCTGTGCCTGCGCAAAAGCAGCGTGCGGGAGCTGGCAATAGCCTGAACCTTGCCTTATAGCTAATTGATTATCTACTGATTCAATTGTTCTGATTGATTGGACAATACAACTAAAGCATGTGTGGCCAGCACCAGGGCCCATTGCAGTAACCCATGGCAACCAATCCCCATCACCTTTCTATTGTGTACAGAGCGGTAACCCATAGCAACCAATCCCCCATTACCTTTCTATTGTGCACAGAGCAGTAACCCATAGTACCCAATCCCTTATTGACTATCTACTGTGCTCAGTGCAGCAATCCATAGTAGCCAATCCCCATCACCTCTCTATTGTGCACAGTGCAGTAACCCATAAAACACAATACCCTATCCACCCCCTCCCCCCCCCCGCCCAGTTGTGCACAGTGCAGTAAACCATAGTGACCAATCCCTATCGCCTCTTTATTGAGCACAGTGCAATAACCCATAAAACACAATCCCTTATCACCCCCCCCCCCCAGTTTTGCACAATGCAGTAGCCCACAGCAGCCAATCCATCATCACCTCATTATTGTGCACAGTGCAGTAACCCATAGCAACCAGTACCCACCACCTCTATATTGTTCACAGTGCAGTAACCCATGGCAACCAGTTCCCACCACCTCTATATTGTTCACAGTGCAGTAACCCATAGCAACCAATCCCCTATTACCTCTATATTGTGCACAGTGCAGTAACAA
>BLSH010145660.1:2630670-2641970 GCA_018402905.1 Glandirana rugosa | reverse complement strand
AGTAACCCATAGCAGCCAATTCATCAATACCTCTCTGTTGTGCACAGTGCAGTAACCCATAACAACCAATCCCCATCACACCTCTATTGTGCACAATGTGGTAACCCATATCAACCTATCCCCATTACCTCTCTATTGTGTACAGTTCAGTAACCCATAGCAATCAATCCCCATCACCTCTTTATTGTGCGCAGTGCAGCAATCCATAACAACCAATCCCTATCACCTCTCTATTATGCACAGTGCCATAACCCATAGCAACCAATCCCTTATCACCCCCTCCATTGTGCACAGTGCAGTAATCCATAGCAACCAATCCCCATCACCTTGCTATATTGTGCACAGTGCAGTAACCCATAGCAACCAATCCCCCATCGCCTCTCTATTCTGAACAGTGCCATAACCCATAGCAATCAATCCTTATCACCTTTATATTGTTTATAATGCAGTAATCCATAGCAACCAATCCCCATCATCTCTCTATTATGCACAGTGCAGTAACCCATAGCAACCAATCCCCATTAACTCTCAACTGTGCACAGTGCAGCAATCCATAGCAACCAATCTCCACCCCCCCCCCCCAATTGCACACAGTGAATTAATCCATAGCAACTGATCCCCCATCACTTTGCTATTGTGCACAGCGCAGTAAACCATTGCAACCAATCCCCATTACCTCTCTATTATGCACTGTGCAGTAATCCATAGCAACCAATCCCCATCGCCTCTCTATTGTGCACAGTGCAGTAACCTATAGCAACCAATCCCCCATCACCTCTCTATTGTGCACAGTGCAGTAACCCATAGCAACCAATCCCTATCACATCTCTATTGTGCACAGTGCAGTAACCCATAGCAACCAACCCCCCATCACTTCCCCCTGGATGATGCCAGCTGTGGTTGCTATGGGTAACTGCTGTCAGTAGTCAGGTAGCAGAATGAGCAGATCTCAGAAGACTCCTCTCCACCATAGCAGAAAGGAGATTTCCCCTTTGCAGCCAGTGAGGAGAAAAGTGAGAGAGGAGAGAGAATGGTGAGGAGGAAATGAGAAGGGAAGAATGAAGAAGGGAGGAGGAGGAGGTGGAGGGAGGAGGAGAGGGAAGCAGAGAGCTGACAAGGAGGACACAACCAGTGAGCGGCGCCCAGCTGCACAGAAAAGGGAAAGCATCGCATGAGAAATTGTTCTACACAAAGCAGGCAGCAGAGAAGGTGGCATCACCTCTCCTCCAGCCTCATCACACAGAGGGTGTAGGGGGATAGACATGGGCATTGCTTCTAACTGAACCCCTGCCTGCCTGGGATTTCTCCACCTGGATCTAAGGATTGCCACACTACAAGGGAATGCTGGACAGCTCCTCCAGGACATAGCCAGCAAACTCCTATCT
Source organism: Glandirana rugosa (assembly GCA_018402905.1). NCBI lineage: Eukaryota > Metazoa > Chordata > Amphibia > Anura > Ranidae > Glandirana > Glandirana rugosa. The sequence continues at coordinate 2,640,585 of BLSH010145660.1, read as the reverse complement.
GCCTGGAGATCACAGCACTGCCTGGGCTGGAGGATGCTAGCAGACAAGGAGCTCCTATGGCAGACAAGGTAAGGCTGGGGGGTCATCTACCTCCCATCTCATGGATTGCCAGCCTGATACTTTTCTACAGAAGGGGAGCAGATGCCGGATTTAAAGGTCCCTGAGCAGAGCTGGTGGTGCCTGGGGGACCAGCTGGGATTGCATGTGGTCTACAGGCACAAGAAGTTCATTCCTGCAATAGAAGTGTGCAATCAGCACAAGGGGATCAATGATGATAGAGATCAGAGGTATAGGGAGAGCTACAAGTCCCAGCATGCTGTGGTAGTACTATGTTTGCAGTGTGGTTAGAAGTGTGCAATCAGCACAAGGGGATCAATGATGATAGAGATCAGAGGTATAGGGAGAGCTACAAGTCCCAGCATGCTCTGGTAGTACTTTATTTGTAGTGTGTTCAGAAGTGTGCAATCAGCACAGGGGGTCATGTTATAGGTAAGAAGCAACAATAGAGGGGCTACAAGTCCCAGCATGCTCTGGTAGTACTATGTTTGAGTTGTGGCTAGAAGTGTGCAATCAGTACAGGTGGTCCTCTTGTAGGTAAGAATCAAGCAACACTAGGGGGGCTACAAGTCCCAGCATGCTCTGGTAGTACTATGTTTGCAGTGTGGTTGAAAGTGTGCAATCAGCACAAGGGGTCATATTATAGGTAAGAAGCAACAATAGAGGGGCTACAGGTCCCAGCATGCTAATGGCAGTACTATGCTTGCAATGTGGTTTAAAGTGCATAATTAGGGGATCAATGATGATAGAGATCAGAGATGAGCAGCAATAGGGGGGAGCTACAAGTCCCAGCATGCTCTGTTAGTATTATGTTTGAAGTGTGTTCAGAAGTGTGCAATCAGCACAGGGGGGCTACAAGTCCCAGCATGCTCTGTTAGTACTATCATGTTTGTATTCTGGTTAGAAGTGTGCAATCAGCACAGGGGGTCATGTTATAGGCAAGAAGCAACAATGGAGGGGCTACAAGTCCCAGCATGCTCTGGTAGTACTATGTTTGAGTTGTGGCTAGAAGTGTGCAATCAGTACAGGTGGTCCTCTTGTAGGTAAGAATCAAGTAACACTAGGGGGGCTACAAGTCCCAGCATGCTCTGGTTAGTACTATGTTTGAATTGTGGTTAGAAGTGTGAAATGAGCACAGGGGATCAATGATGATATAGATTAGAGATAAGCAACAGTGGGTGCAACTTGCATGGGGAGCTACACGTCCCAGCATTACCTGGTGGTACTGTGTTTGCAAGTGCACAATCAGATCAAGGGATGTTATAGGTCAGATGCAAGCAAAGGTAAGTATCGCATGCCTGGGGGGCTACAAGTTCCAGCATGCTCTGGTAGTACTATGTTTTCAGTGTGGTTAGAAGTGTGCAATCAGCACAGGGGGTCATGCAATAGGTATGAAGCACCAATAGAGGGGCTACAAGTCCCAGTATACTGTGGTAGTACTATGTTTGCAATGTGGTTAGAAGTGTGCAATCTGCATGGAGATCAATGATGTTATAGATCAAAAGCAGGCAACGGTGGGTGCAACTTGCATGGGGAGCTACAAGTCCCAGCACTCTCTGGTTTAACTGTGTTTGCAAGTGGACAATCGGCACAAGGGATCAATGGTGTTATAGACCAGAAGCAGGCAACAATAATTATTGCAAGCCTGGGGGGCTACGAGTCTCAGCATACTCTGGTAGTACTAGGATTGCATTGTGGTTAGAAGTGTGCAATTTGCACAGGATCAATTTTGTTATAGATCAAAAGCAAGCTTCATTGGGTGCAACTTGCATGGGGAACTACAAGTCCCAGCATGCCCAGGTAGTACTGTATTGCAAGTGTGCAATCAGCACAGGGGATCAATGATGCTATAAATGAGGATCAAGCAACAATAAGTACTGTTAGCTTGGGGAGCTACAAGTCCCAGCATGCTCTGGTAGTACCCAGGTTTGTAGAGTGGTTAGAAGTGTGAAATTAGCACAAGGGATCAATGATATTATGAACAAATGCAAGCAACAATAGGTACAGCTTGCATGGGGAGCTACAAGTCCCAGTATGCGCTGGTATCACTATGTTTGCAGTGTGGTTAGATGTGTGCAATCGGCACAGGGGATCAGTGGGGCTATTGATTAGAGATAAGAAGCAACAGGGGAGCTACAAATCCCAGCATGCTCTGATAATACTATATTTGTGATGTTGTCGCAAGTATGCAATCAGCACAGGGGATCGAGGATGCTGTAGATCAGAGATATGTGAGAACAAGTGTTGTAAGGCTGGGTAGCTACAAGCCCCAGCATGTTCTAATAGTACTATGCTTCCAATATGGTTAGAAGTGTGCAATCAGCACAAGGGATCAATGATGCTATAGATCACAAGCAAGCAACAATAAGTATTGCGAGCCTGGGGGCTACAAGTCCCAGCATGCTGTGGTAGTACTATGTTTGCAATGTGGTTAGAAGTGTGCAATCAGCACAGGGGGATCAATGATGTTATAGATCCGAAACAAGCAACAATAGGTATTGATAGCAAGGAGAGCTACAAGTCCCAGCATGCTCATGGCAACTGCATAAGCAAGCACGATGCCTATGCTTTCATTCTATCAGGAGCTAAAAGCATGTTGGCTGGTGCACCTGAACTGTATGGGGGTATCCAGCAGGTCTTGTAGGCATTTGTACTTCTTACACACAAGCAGTCATGGCAGAGCTTGAGTTATGAGCAAGTTCATGAAAGTCATCCTGAGTGCTGCTGTCTGTGATTGCAACTTATCACTGAGCATTAAGTGAAATTATGTCACATTGTCGGTGCAGAATAGGCAATCAATTTATCTTATCCTGCAGGGAGTGTTAGTAAAGCATAGTTATAGATGGTCATGCCAGAGCACTTGGGTATGGAGTGTATTAACAGGTGTGTCTGGATTCAACAGGGCTGACAATGACTATAGCATTGCCTGCAAGATAATTCAAGTGATTACCGTAGCCATTGGTAACCCATGTGCCTTTGGCAAACCAAAATCTGGTTTCTGTTGGTTACAGCACTTTAGCTGTGCTAAAAATAATATTTTATTGGACAAGCTGGATTATTACATACATGTTTACTTATTAAGGCTACGCAAAAGGTAATTGTGATGTGCAATATACCCAAGAGCAACTAGTCAGTGATGACTTCATAGCGTAATACAGTAAACTGAATTCTGATTGGTGACTTTGAGTTTTTGCATGTTACCACTAAGCATTTCTCTTGCGTGCCCATGAAATGGATTTAAATAAGGCAAGCCTTTCTCAACCTTTTTACCAAGGAGGAACCCCTGAAATAGTTTTCTGGTCTCCAAACCTTCATTAAAATGATATACCTACAGCTCATGGTAAGTTAGCTTGATCAGTAGGTTGTAGAGAGTTTTAAGTAGAGGAAAACAGAATAAGGTTTATTTGATAAACAAGTAATTGAACAAATAATACAGAGAAGGAGCCCATGAATTTGTTTTCGGGTCTCAGAAGCCCTGCTAAAATGATTATACCTACAGCTCATGGTACGTTAGCTTGATCAGTAGGTTGTAGAGAGTTTTAAGTAGAAGAAAACCAAATACGGTTTACTTGATAATCAAGTAATTGAACAAATAATATCAAGAAGGAGCCCATAAAATAGTTTTCAGGTCTCAGAAGCCCTGATAAAATGATTAAACCTACAGCTTAAGGTACAGTAGCATAATCAGTAGGTTGTACGGAGTTTTTAGTAGAACAAACAATGAGGTTTACTCAGTAATCAAGTAATTCAACGAATAATAGCAAGGAGGAACACCTGAAATAGTTTTCAGCTCTTGGAACCCCAACTAAAATGATTGGACATATACATGGTACATTAGTGTAATCAGTAGGTTGTAAAGAGATTTAAATAGGTGGCTAAGGAATTGAGTTTACTAAATAATCAAGACATTGAACAAATAAAACCAAGGAGGAACCCATGAAATAGTTTTGGGTCTTGGAACCCAAGCTAAAATGATTGGACTTACAGTTTATGGTACAATAGCATGGCCAGGAATGGCGTTTACTTAATAAAAAAGACATTGAACAAATAAAACCATGGAGGAACCCATGAAATAGTTTCAGCTCTTGGAACCCTAACTAAAATGATTGGATCTACAGCTCATGGTACAGTAACATGGTCAGTAGGATGTAGAAAGTTTTTAGTAGTAGAATAAGCAATAAGGATTTACTCAGTGATCAAGTAATTCAACGAATAGCAAGGAGGAACCCCCAAAATAGTTTTCAGGTCTTAAAACCCCTACCAAAATTATTAGACCTATACACGGTACATTAACATAATCAGTAGGTTGTAAAGAGTTTTAAATAGATGACTAAAGAATGGAGTTTACTTACTAATCAAGACATTGAACAAATTATACTAAGGAGGAACTCATGATACAGTTTCGGGTCTTGGAACCCCAACTAAAATGATTGGACCTACAGCTCATGGTACAATAGCATGCTCAGTAGGCTGTAGAGAGTTTTTAGTAGAAGAATAAACAATACGGATTTACTCAACAATCAAGTAATTCAACCAATTTTAGCATGGAGGAACCCCCAGAAGAGTTTTCAGGTCTTGGAATCCCTACTAAAATGATTGGACCTATACATGATACATTAGTGTAATCAGTAGGTTGTAAAGAGTTTTAAATAGATGACTAAGGAATGGAGTTTACCTAATAATCAAGACATTGAAGAAATAATACCATCGAGGAGCCCATGAAATAGCTTCAGGTCTTGGTACCCCAACTAAAATGACTTGACCAACAGCTCTTGGTACATTAGCCTGACTAGTAGATTGTAAAGGGCTAAGTAAAATGATAAAGAACTGGATTTACTTAAAAATCAATAAATTGAACAAATATTAAAAATGGCAAGAAAAAACACAGAAAGTCACCCCTCACATTAGTGGTCAGTGTATGCAGGAGATCAATCTTCTCAAAGAACCCCAAGCAACATATGTAGCAGGGTTTCTCTCAACCAGGGTTGCATGGAACCCTGTAGGTTCCTCCAGAGGATGCTAGAGGTTTTTTGAGCAATGAGCAATTCTGCCTCTTTGGTTCCTACTGACACCATGATCTTTTTAGCAATCTGTAAGAAGGTAATTCTTCCCAATGACCACAAGTGTAAGGAGTATGCTTCCCCCTGACCATCACACTAATGTATCATGAGTTGTAGACCAGAAAGTTATTTCAAGGGTTGCTCTTTGTTGAGAAGGTTGAGAAAAGCTCCTCTGGAGGAACCCCAGGATAGCACAGAACCCTGGTCGAGAAAGGCTGAACTAAGAGGAAAGTACTGATGTCAAACACAACTTTTGTTTATGATACAAATGATGAGTTAAATACTTGCTGGTTGTTTGTATAATAGTGTCATATATCAAGCGATAATGAAATGTGGAGTTTGCTACAGTGAGTAGACTTCTAATGAGCCCGTTACACATGATCTACTTAATTAGGCTTAAGATACACTGGTGTTAGCTGTGAATTGTTCAGATCTCTTGTTTGTGAAAACATCATGCAGGCTTGTTTTCTTTCAGCCTATCCTCCGGTGAGGAAATGTAATTGTCAGACATAATGCTAGAACACAATTTTGTCAATATTCTCTATTTATAATATACAAATTGTCCTCTGGATAAATAAGTCAAGAAAACCAGATCATAAACACATGCTGAAGACATAAAACAAAAAAACCCATCTATTTTTATATATACTTTGAAATAGGTAACTTTCGACTTTTATCTGCCCCTGTTGGCTTATCCGAGCATTGTTCTATCATGACATGATTTGTACTATATGAATGTGATGAGGAACTTTTAACAAACCTAAGATAACCGCTGCAAACTAAAATTGTCCCCAAGTGTCATAATTAAAAGAAGGTAAAGGAAAAAAAACAAACATTGGCCAACATAGATTTCACTTGGCATTTCAAGGTGAAATACTTTTTTACTCATTAGGACTATGACACAGTTATCTAAAACAGTCTTTCTCAATCTTTTTTTTTTTTTACACAAAGGAACCCTTGAAATAACGTTTCAGTCTCAGGAAACCCCTGCTAATAATTATTATATCTACAATACACTGTACATTGTATAATGATCAGTGGGAAGAATATCTGTTACATTGGTGGTCAGTGGGAAGAATGCCCTTACATAGGTGATCACTGGGGAGAATGCCCCTTACATTGGTGATCAATGGGATGAATGCTCCTTACTAGAGTTGAGCGAACCCGAACTGTAAAGTTCGGGGCGGAACGGAACTTTCGGGTGCCCGTGTCCCGAACCCGAACGTTTGAGAAAAAGTCCGGGTTCGGGTTCTGGTATTTTATCACGCATGCTGAATAGCTGCAGGGCAGCCAATCAACAAGCGTTTCACTGGTTTTCCCTAGAAGCCATCAAAGCCATGCCTACTAATGGCATGGCTGTGATTGGCTAGTGCATCATGTGACCCAGCCTCTATATGAGGCTGGAGTCACAGTGCTGCATGTCACATGCTCTCGGGTTAGTGTAGGGAGAGGATGCTGCCGGCGCTGTGAGGGACAGATTGTGAGGGACAAATTGCAGATCTAATAACTAGGTAGAGATTACTACTACTGCTTTGAGGGACAGACTGTAGATCTATAACATCTCATCCTGCATTACAGAACAATCTGATTACAGAACGATCTCTCATCCTGCATTACCGAACGATCTGATTACAGAATCATCTGATACTGGACTAGGTAGAGATTACTACTGCTTTGAGGGACAGATTGCAGATCTAATAACATCTCCCATTTTTCTTCCTTTTGCAGCCCTCTAGCACTTTCCAGGACTTTTTTACAGCCATTTTTGTGCCGAAAAGTTTGGGTCCCCATTGACTTCAATGGGGTTCAGGGTCCGGGGTCAAGTTCGGGTAACGTTCGGTACCGAACCCGAACGTTTCCGCGAAGTTCGGCCGAACCCACCGAACCTGAAACTTCCAGGTGTTCGCTCAACTCTACTCCTTACATTTGTAGTCAGTGGGAAGAATGCTCCTTACATTGGTGGTTAATGTGAAGAATTATGCATTACATTAGAGATTACTGGAAAAAATGGCTTTTATGTGTGTGATCATTGTGAATAATGCGCCTTGCATTAGTGGTTAGTTAGAAGAATGCTCCTTACATTGGTGTTCCGTTGGAACAATGCTCTATACATTGGTGATCACTGGGAAGAATGGCCCTTATGTTGATGGTCATTGGGAAAAATGCTCCTTACACTGGTGGTCATTAGGAAGAATGCCCCTTACGTTGGTTGTCATTTGAAAGAATGCTCCTTACATTGGTGACCTTTGGGAAGAATGCTCCTTACATTGAGGATCACAAGGAAAATGGCCCTTATGCTTGTGGTCATTGGTAAGAATGCTTCTTACATTTGTTGTTAGTTGGAAGAATACTTCTTACATCGGTGATCATTGGGAGAATGCTCCTTACATTAGTGGTTAGTTGGAAGAATGCTCCTTACGTTGGTGTTCAATAGGAAGAATGCTCTATACATTGGTGATCACTGGGAAGAATGTCCCTTATGTTGGGGGTCATTGGAAGGAATTCTTTTTTTGGTGGTCATTGAGAAGAATGCTCCCTACATTGGTGGTCATTGGGAAATATGTTCCTTACATTGGTGGTCATTGGGAAGAATGCTCCTTACATTGGTGACCATTGGGAATAATGCTTGTTACATTGGTGGTCAGTGGGAAGAATGCTACTTACATTGGTGGTCTGTGGGAAGAATGCTTGGTGACCAGTGAGAAGAATACTCTATACATTGGTGATCAGTGGGAAGGATCCCCCTTACAGATAGCTAAAAAGATCATTGGTGTCCATGGGAACTTATCTTAGAAGCAGACATTTCTCCTTCCTCAAGGAATCCCCAGCAACCAATGAAGGAATACTTTACAAGCAACCAATGAAGGAACCCTAGAGTACCATGGAACCCTGGTTGAGAAAGGCTAATTAATAATACAGTGTTATATTTAAGTTCTGAAATGGGAATCAATAGGTCAGTGGTTTACAGGCAAAGCCATTTAAATTATTTTTGCATATGTTATTGTAACTGTATTAGGCGAGTCTCTAATTTAACTTCATTTATGTGGTTCAATTTCTTGAGAAACTGTTCTGATTTTCTAATAAACTGTCACTGTTGCCAGTAGCAACCACTCAGGTTAACAGGTAACAAAATAAATCAAGGATTTGGAGAGGTTGCTGCAGAAAACTGATCCGTGGCATCTGTAGTTTCCTCCTTCATGAATGAGCCCCAAATGGCAGAACAGATATTCAAAAGCCTGTAGAGATTATGGAAAGCCTTATTTCAGACATAGAACTTTACCATATATGTTCCTTCTGTGGTTTGGACACTTTCAGTAGGGGCTGTATATTGGATAATGTCAAGAAACAATGAGTGTATCCATTATTTGGTATCTTAGAACTACAAAAGTTTCTATCCTTTGCACCTTCTCTGTTATTTTTATAAGAAGCATATGTGGATAGTGTCCTACAGTCCAAGGGGGGCAATGAAGTCAGTTATGATAACATGTTGGCCACTGAACAGTGTTGCCCAAGGCAAGAGCTTAGTAAGCACTATAAATCCAGTATGGCATAAAACAAATCTTTACATAGGCTGTAGATATTATTTAGTGCAATATATACAAATGGTATATTCTTTGAAGTCCTAAAATCAACCATTGCTTTTCTGGGAAACCTCATAAGCCAGAACAGTGAAGCATTCATCCGAGTAAATAGTTGTTATGACCTATTTTGTTCCGTTTTATCTGTTCCAGCTTCAGAAGTAGCATTGTACCTAGTGAGAAATGTTCAGATTGTGCTTGTTGTCAAAGTAGAGTTGTAGAATGCTGTCAGTGCGGACCCTCGGTAATTGCAGACAGCTGCAGACAGATCGCTGCGGCATTAATCATAATGTGATCACCTACTGGGTACAACATACTGTATACTTCTAAAAGCTGTACAGGTATAAGGGAACAAAATAAAGACTTAAAGTAAACCTTTCATCTAATTAAAGAGGTCAAACTGATCTCCCTATCAGGATAGTGGCCACCAAAGTAGATGAAAACCCTAACTGAATGACGTTTAGTTTGCTGAAGCACTGTGTATCCTAAATAACGATCTTAAAAAAAATGAAATGCATGTTTTTGCACCTTTTCATCTTTTGTTACCTTCCAAAGAAGCCATGTCACACCAGCAAACGCACAGCCGCTGGTGTGAGTTGTGGGATCCTGGCACATGGCACGGTTTGTTTTTCTCTCGCAGAACTTTTTTTTGAATTGCCACAATATTTATTTTATGTGGCAGCGTTGCAATGTAGTGGTTCACGTTGCAACCTGCAAGCCATAGAAAGTAATGCATCTTTCCTTGTCTGTGCATTGGAGCTGCACTGGAAATAACTGCCAGTGCAGTCATAACTAGTGTTGAGCGAACCCGGACTGTAACGTTCGGGTCCGTACCGAACTTTCGGGTGTCCGTGGCACGGACCCGGACCCGGACATTTCAAAAATCGTTCGGGTTCGGTCCGGGGTTCTGCTATTTTATTCCACGTGTTGAGAAGCTGCAGGGCAGCCAATCAACAAGCGTTTCACTGGTTTGCCCTTAGAAGCCATCACAGCCATGCCTACTAATGGCATGGCTGTGATTGGCCAGTGCATCATGTGACCCAGCCTCTTTATAAGCTGGAGTCACAGTGCTGCAGTCACATGCTCCTTGGGTTAGTATAGGGAAAGGTAGCTGACTGCGTGAGGGACAGATTTTAGCCATTTTAAGACCTGATCCTGCATCCTGAGATAGATTACTTTACTACTGCTGTCTGTGCTGTTGCTCTGAGGACAGATAGCAG
>BLSH010145660.1:2609400-2630660 GCA_018402905.1 Glandirana rugosa | reverse complement strand
TTTTGTTTGGCACGGTACACGGTCCTAGGGCGTTGAGTGTGGTCGCCGACACGTAAACGACCGCACTGTACCGAAGAAACCTTCCATTGTTTTCTACTTTTCCACGTTTTTGTACGTAAAGTAAAAAAATTCTGGCAATAAATCCTATGTGTCACGAAGTCGTTTGATTTGCAGTAAGTCAATCCCAAAAGTAGATGAAGCCACCGGTGATAGGACTATCCCTCTAGTCAAACTGGAGAAATTAATCTACTTTCCAAATGAAATTCAGAAATAAAACAAGGGAATAGACAGATCGCTGCGGCATTAATCATAATGTGATCACCTACTGGGTACAACATACTGTATACTTCTAAAAGCTGTACAGGTATAAGGGAACAAAATAAAGACTTAAAGTAAACCTTTCATCTAATTAAAGAGGTCAAACTGATCTCCCTATCAGGATAGTGGCCACCGAAGTAGATGAAAACCCTAACTGAATGACGTTTAGTTTGCTGAAGCACTGTGTATCCTAAATAACGGTCTTAAAAAAATGAAATGCATGTTTTTGCACCTTTTCATCTTTTGTTACCTTCCAAAGAAGCCATGTCACGCCAGCAAATGCACAGCCGCTGGTGTGAGTTGCGGGATCCTGGCACATGGCACGGTTTGTTTTTCTCTCGCAGAACTTTTTTTTGAATTGCCACAATATTTATTTTATGTGGCGGCGTTGCAATGTAGTGGTTCACGTTGCAACCTGCAAGCCATAGAAAGTAATGTATCTTTCCTTGTCTGTGCATTGGAGCTGCACTGGAAATAACTGCCAGTGCAGTCATAACGCATCTGGGTGAACGGAGACTAAGTGCTGCCAATATGTGTAAAATGTTCAAAATCAGCGCAAATACAAAAAAAACCAAAAACCTCTAACTAAGCTGCTAGCACCTACAGAGTGATTCCACTAAACTCCCATACATTAATATATCGATTAAATAGTGCAGCACTCAAAATTAAACACTAACTAAAACAAAATTCCACAAAATTACTAATCTGTCTGCTATTTAAATCGCAGAAAGGTGCAAACATAAAGTGCTCAATATATAGAGAATGTTCAATATATAAAAGTGCTCAATATATATAAAAGTGTTATGCAATTAATATACCATCGGTTGAAACAACTATTCAAATAAGGCAAAAGTGATAAAGTGATAACAAAATTCCCTTGCAATTCATACAAGAACAATAAATAACAGCAATATATGCAAATGGTAATTAATAGTCCATCTAAGGAATATAGCCAGTGGAGATGGGGAACAAATTCCATAGACAGAGAGATCTTGAGAGAGAGGACCCCGATCGTGGAGAGTAGAGGTCAAACCAAACGTGCAAGAAATTTTATCCTACACCTTATGAATTAGCCTGAATTTTGTTTTAGTTAGTGTTTAATTTTGAGCGCTGCACTAAGTGCTGCCAATCCACTTCCTGTCTACATGCAGTCTTCTCCAATATCGGCTGCACATCATTGCTCTGAATTTGTTTCCCGATAGTAAGATCAGTGGACCACACTTGCTCGATGTGTGTTGGTAAAGTTGCTTTTAGTTTGCACCAGTGGATGTCACAGGGTGACAACGCAGTAGGGTAATTGGGAGACAGTTGTCACTCCATAACAGGAAGTGCTTGTACAAAGACCACTGCAGGATCACCAGGTATTCTCTAAATGAAAGCTGCAGAAAGGGACAGGCAATCCCATTGCGATTGTTGCAGGAGTTTTCTGGAAAGAGGAATGCAAACAGGTCTCCTGGGGAGTTTACTCTTACACCCTAATCTGAGCTGAGGGATCTATGGAATGGCAAGGTACTACTGAGGAACGAATTGAGTTTCCAATAGCGATTTTTGCCCTTCTGTAATAAGGCGTCAAACACCTCTGGTGAGTTGCCATCTATTTCCTGAGCACCTGTAGTGAAGGAATTGGAAGACATGACTAAATAGAAGCACAAGAGTTTGGTGTTGGGATATGTCACATATGGACTTTTATTCAATACAATATATTTGATTGTTCACTATGTATGCACTGTATTCACTTTATTGTTGGAACAATATTTCATGCATAGATCACTTTATATAGTTTGTGAGCACCGACTTCCTTTCTTATTTGACGTTTATGCAATAGGGGTGAAGTATCACTCTTTTAAAGGGACAGCTACACAATTCTCATTTTTTCATATTTTGAGATTTATTTTTCACTAGAGGCCGCCATCACTTGTTTTAAATTTAATTACTTTAAGGTTCTGCATCTTCCCAGTGTTACGGTGACCTGCAACAGGTCCTCTGCAGTTCTTGACTTTTGATAAGATGCTATTTGAATATGCTTAGGTACAAACCTCTTGCAACAGTTGAGTCCACTGAGGTGGCTCAGTCATACAGTACTGTCATAGTGGGAGATGGAGGTGAGCTTGCCACCTGTCTCATGCTATTGAAGTTGAGGAAGCTCTAAAGACACTAACAGTAGTGAAACATTGAACCTATCGGTATCACCTGGCACCAGTTGGCTCGTTTTCTTTTTAATAATTAGATGATAGGTTTGCTTTAGGACTGTTAACAAAGTTGATTAATATCATCGTCTTGCCTGGCACTCCAAGGCCCCTTTCACAACTCAGTATTTTGTAGCTCAAAGCTTGAAGCTCCAAACTGCTCATGTAGAAAGAAAAAGTGGATGGTAGCACAATTTAGTGGGACACCTTCTATATGCAAAATACTTTATTCCAATGAAGAATCAGTAAAAGACATCAGAGCACAAAGGATACAGGAGATTCTGTTGACACGTTTAGTACCACAAGGTGCTTACTCATAACCCAAACATCTCAACATCCAGAATCCCATGGGTTTTTTTCATAACATTTTTATTAATTTTTGCAGATAAACAGTACAAAACATAGCAGCATCCTATGGTTTTCAGTTGTGCCTCTTTACAACTGAGTGTAGTGCCACTTGAAGCTTGAAGCTTGTAGTTCCAAGAAGTACATGAGTTTCTTCTGATCTACAAGCTTCAAGAGTATGTAGCGCCCCTACCCTAGAATAGGGTGACAGGTAAATTTAGTTATGCTGGGTGGTAGCCAGTCTGGTTGATTTATAGTGTTAAGAGATGAAATGGCTTCACTCTAGTTAATGTGGTTTCTCCCTTCTGACAGTAGGTAGTGCTGTTGCCTCTGACATTAGAGTGATGAGTTACAGTATACTCAAGTTATCGATAAACATACTTTTCTCAGCCCGGTAGTGTTGCATGATGGGAAAGGTATTTAACTGGAAGAAGGCAGGTGATCTGGGTTAGTCCCTCCCACCCAGCTCCGTGTAGGTGGATGTATGTGAAACATCTCCTGGCTGCTGGTACTGAAATCTGAGGCCTATCCAGGAGGCTGCCGGCTGCTAGACTTGTCTGAGGCCTATGCGAGTGTTCAAGTTCTATTGACGGAAGCCTGCCAAAGATCTGGAAGCGATTCTAAGAGGGATGGAGTTCTGAGGAAGCACCAAAAGGGGACTCTTCATGAGCAGGAGGCTATGAGGTGGCTGGAAGGACTTCGGGAGAGAACTCATTCAAGTGAATCCATGTGTCTGAAGTAGAGCTGCATGATTCTGGCCAAAATGAGAATCACATTTTTTTTGCTTAGAATAAAGATCACAATTCTCATGGTGTAACATCATCTTACATATTATACAAACAAATTGGGCTAACTTCACTGTTTAGTTTATTTTTTGAAAGTGTCAATTTTCCCATATTGCAACCACCGCCATTTTATATTCTAGGGTCTCTGCTAAAACAAAATATATACTGTTTGGGGGTTCTAAGTAATTTTCTAGCAGAAAATACTGGATTTTTACTTGTAAGCAACAAATGTCAGAAAATATTTAGTCTTTAAATGGTTAAACTGAGCTATTCTGCACACTGGAGTTCATTCCTTTGATTAGTAGAAACATTGTAATCTCGTTGCTTCTTTTATTAGCAATGTTCTCAGACTTGGCAGGCTGCCCAGATAGGAGAGACTCAAGTCGCTCCGACTTATAAAAAGGTACCTGGGGAGACTTCAGGCAACTTGCATTGAGTTCTATTATTAGAAGTCAAATCGATTGTAAGTCGCTTGAGTTGCCCCGCAAGTCGGATCGCCCAGTGCAGCAAAGTGTCCCAGTGTGAAGCTTCTTATCTCCTTCTGAGCTGACAGTTTTTTCTAGTGTCTCTGTCTCCATTATGACTGCACTGAGAATCGCGGTAATGCTGGATGGAGATTGTGGAGGGTGAATCGAGATTGCGATTCTTTTATGTTTAATTGTGCAGCTCTAGTTTGAAGCAGTGAATAAAGTTCAGTTACTAGAGGAGACAGCCTGTCCTACAAGTACAGATGTGCTAGTTTAGCTTAAAGGCTCTTCTTTTCCTCTGTACTGCTGTATGCCTCATTTCACCTATTTGTGTCTAAGGAGCGTGCCTACCTATTGATTGCTACTAAGGGTGTCCTGTGCCCTATTCCCCTCTCTCCCATATTTTTCCTGTTGAGAAATAAACTTTTGTTTATTTAGAGCATAAAAGTGACTGACGCTCAACTTCTTTCTTCATTGACCTCACCCACCATGCCCAATACCCTACACCCTGAGGATTGTGTAACCCTCCCTACCTCTGAGAGTCACCATCTGGCTCCCGGAACATCGGCGCAGGCGTTACAAGTCTTTGGCCCCAATAGCCTTCAATAGGAATACCCCAAAAGAACATGAAAATGTTTATATTTTGTGCACATTTTTTTCCCTGGTAAAAAAAGAAGACTCAAGCCTGAGACACCCACAAAAAATGTTTAAAACCACCTGTGCAAACTCTACAAAGTTACACTTTAAATTTGTACAATAAGAGCAGATTGTAAATATGTAACAGTCAGTAGGAAATAACCTGGGAACATCAACAGTGAATTAAGCTGAATGTCAAAGTTAGATGCCTTTACTCTGATTTAGAGGAGATAATATTGTGTTAGCTCAGATAACAGTTAAATCACATGTGTTCAGGGAATGATCCAAAGTACGGCCATAAACATGGTATGTCCAATGTATTATCTACGCTTTGGGGTTGAGTAGGCTTAGCTGTGTGGTAAACCACTGTAATTTATAATTAAATGTGTAAGTCATCTGTACATTGCATCAAACAATTCCAGATAGTGTATGAAACTATTTTTAGGGGAAAACACATACATTTTGTAAAGCTTTGGTTGAGAATGAGGGATTTCATCTCTGCATGATACATAATAGTTTTACATATTTGAAGCACACGGTGCCTATAAAATGCTAATGACTTTTTTAGTAGTAACAGCGCTTTTATGTTGTGTAATAGGAGCATTGCGCTTGTGAGTCTCATGGGGCTCGAAGAAGCAAATGTCAAAACTTGCAGTAAAGTCTAGCAAAGGGATACAGTTTGCTGATTTCTGTACACTGGCAGCTTTCTAATTTTAACAGGATGATAAATTGTTCATTTTATATTCTGCCCCAGCTTTGTTTTTTAGGAATTTCTCCTACTCTTGTTGATTTATTGATAAAAAAACATGAATAAAGAAACAGGATCCCATTAACCAAAGACATAAGTTACATTAGTATAAAGCTCCTCACCTGCACTGTTCTCTTCCCCTTCTACTCTCCTGCACATACCACTCGCTGTCATACTCTCCTTGCTTCTCTCCTACACATATTGCCTGCTGTCATAATCTCTATACTATTCTCTTGCACATAGTGCCCGCTGTCATGCCCACCTTATCACCTAACATACTGCCCGTTGCCATACCCTCCATACTATTGTCCTGCACATACTTCCTGTTGTCCTACCCTCCTTACTTCTCTCCTACACATACTGCCCTCTGTAATATCCTCCATACTATTCTCCTGCACATACTGCCCATTCTAATACCCTCTATACTACTCTCCTGCACATACTGCCCACTGTTATGTTCTCATTCTCTCCTACACATGCTGCCCATTGCCATACCCTTCATACTTTTCTCCTGCACATACCACCCACTCTAATACCCTCTATACTATTCCCCTGCACATACTGCCCACTGTTATGTCCTCCTTCTCTCCTACACATGCTGCCCATTGCCATTCCCTTCGTACTTTTTTCCTGCATATACCGCCCACTGTCATTCCCTCATTCTCTCCTACACATACTTCCTGTTGCCATACCCTTCATTCGATTCTCCTGCACATGCTGCTCAATATCATGCCCCCCCATACTTCTCTTCTACTCATACCGCCTGCTGTCCAACCCTCCAAACTATTCTCCTGCACATACTGCCCAAAGTTATACCCTCCTTGCTTCTCTCCTGCACAAACTGACTGCTGTCATACCCTCCTTCCGTTTTTCCTGCACATACTGCCCGCTGTCATACCTTCCTTCTCTCCTGCACATCCTGCCCACTGTCATACCCTCTATAATATGCTCTTGCATAAAGTGCCTGCTGGCATGCCCTCCTGATTTCTCTACTACACTACTGTCATACCCTCCATACTATTCTTCTGCACATGCTGCATGCTGTCATGTCCTTCTTTCCTACACATGCTGCCCATTGCCATGCCATTCATATTATTCTCCTGCACATACTGCCCACTATCATGCCCTTATTCTCTCCTACACATACCGCCCGTTGCGTTTACCTTTATACCATGCTATAAGCTTGATACCATTCTCCTGCACATAATGCCCAGTGTTATATCCTCCTTGTTTCTCTCCTGCACATACTGACTGCTGTCATACCCTTACTTTTCTCCTGCTGCCAGCTGTCATACCCTACATACTATTCTCCTGCACATACTGCCCACTGTCATACCCTCCTTTTTTTCTCCTACACATACTGACTGCTGGACTGCTGTCATATTGTGTCTGATTAGGCAGCTACGTTATGTTGTGTCTGATTAGGCAGCTACTCTATGTTTGAGGCCCCCCATTTGTTCTAGTCTGCTGTCATTCCCCCCTTACCTCTCTCCTGCACATGCTGCCTGCTGTCATACTCTCCTTACTTTCACTTGCACATATTTCCCACTGTCATATCCTCCTTACTTCTCTCCTGCACATACTGCCCACTATCATACCCCCCCTCTTTTCTGCACATACTGCCCACTGTCATACCCCCCCTCTTTTCTGCACATACTGCCCACTGTCATACTCCCCTTCTTTCCTGCACATACTGCCCACTGTCATACCCCCCTCCTTTCCTGCACACACTGCCCACTGTCATACCCCCCTTCTTTCTTGCACATACTGCCCACTGTCATACCCTCCGCAATTTTCCTATAACATTTCTTTAACATTGTTTGTAATATCGCCAACCTTTCCCATTCTGAATCTGCCACACTTTTGCTAGTTATGTAAAAGGACTGGAAATACCATTCTACTATGTGTGTGCATTTCTGCATATCTTATAAGGCATGATACATTTATCATTTTATTTCCAAACACAAACAAAATACAAACATGGTCCAGGGAATCCAACAGAAATAAAAACCAGAAAGGTGGTGCTACTTTACAAAATACAAGGTGGGTGTCACCAAAATAGTATAATGCTAAAAGAGAGAGAAATAAAAGGTACTGACACCCAAACCAGCTACCACCTAAAATAAACGCACACAATAAACATTATTTTAGGTGTTTGTACCTTTTATCTACCTCTCTTTTTGCATTGTCATTTTATTTACTTTAAGTTTAATTGAGCTTTTTATGTGCAACTTGGCTTGATTGATGCCCCCTAGATGCTGGCAAGAAAGGCTGTAGGGAATGAGCCCACATGAGCAGCTGATCTTATCTCACTTCTTTAAAGTTCTGGAAACTCTTCTTACATATTGCTAAATGTTCCTAATCTTGCCCAAATGTGAATTGAATTGTAATAAGGATTGACAGTCTGTATTCTTAGTTAAATTATTAATGAAGTAGTCTTAATATTTTGAAGGACGTTTCAGAATTGTAGCTTTGCTTGGAATGCATCAAAGTGAAAGTAACATTCTCTACAATAGACATCAAGTTACTATTTTGGCAGCAAGTGGGGTTATTTATCGATTTTCAGAATTGATATGCGTTTGAAATTCCAAATACGAGACGCTGCACACCCTAATATTGGCATGGTAACCGTGGCCGTCTAGAAAAGACAGATACTTCCAGAGGCCACTAGAGGGAGATTAAGCTTTTATCCACCTTGGATTTAATACAGTGTTTCCCAACCTGATTCCATTCTGTACCCCTTTATAACGGCAAATCTATTTAACCAGTTACTACGTTGTAGTGTCAGTCTTTCTTATCTGCCCTTTATAGGGAATGCTTTATAAATGTTTCTAAAGCAACGCAGTCTTTACAAAAATAAGGGGACTTTAAAAACACGCTGATTGCCTTGATTTATCAAGACTTATCAAGCATCTTTGCAAATAGACCTTGTATCTTCTTTGGGAGTTCATTTTAATCAGGGGCATCGCCAGTACACATTTTATTGTTTATTTCCCAGGTAATCCTGCAGATATCTGCAAGACGCACTGAGTAATGTCAATGGGGTTAAAATTTAGAAGGCACCCAGGGATAGATTAAGGGCAAATGATGCTCAGCCCAACAATGGTGTCCTCCTTGGCCCCTCCATTGCTTAACCACTTCAATACCGGGCACTTAGAACACTTCCCGCCCACACCAATTTTCAGCTTTCA
Organism: Glandirana rugosa; assembly: GCA_018402905.1. Lineage (NCBI taxonomy): Eukaryota > Metazoa > Chordata > Amphibia > Anura > Ranidae > Glandirana > Glandirana rugosa. The sequence continues at coordinate 2,621,984 of BLSH010145660.1, read as the reverse complement.
GTGCTGTTGCGATTTGAATGAGAATTGCGCGGTCGAGCGACCCTGTACCCAAACAAAGTTGGTGGTATTTGATTACCCCTGCGGTTTTTATTTTTTGCGCTATAAAAAAAAATTTTTCTTTGTTTCTGTCACAAAAGTTTGTATAAAGTACATTTTCTCCTTCACTGACGGGCACTGATGTGGCTACACTGATGGGCACTGATGAGGCTACACTGGTGGGCACTGATGAGGCAGTACAGATTGGCACTGATGCGGTGGCACTGATAAGGTTGCACTGATGATGGGGCACATATGCAGCACTGATGGGCGGCACTGACAAGCAACACTGACGGGCACTGATACGTGGCACTGATATGCAGCACTGATGGACACTCATAGGCGGCACTGATAAGTGGCACTGATGGGCACTGATAGGTGGCATGTTTAGGTGGCACAGGTGGGCACTTTTAGGTGGCACAGGTGGGCACTGATAGGTGGCACAGGTGGGCACTGATAGATGGCACAGGTGGGCACTTATAGGTGGCAGTGGTGGGCACTGGTGCAACAAGCACTGTTAGGGATGGCACTGGCATCATACATGGGCACAGTGCCATCCCTACAATGCACAATATTGCCCTTACCTGGTGGTCTAGTGGGGGCTCCCTGGTGGTCCTGGGCGGCCTCTGTGGTCCTTCCCTGGTGGTCCTGGGCGGCCTCTTTGTGATGTCCAGGGGGGCTCCCTGGTGGTCCTGGGCAGGCTCCCTGGTGGTCCAGTGGGGTGATCCTGAGGGTGGCTGCGCTGATAAATGTTCAGGGCAGCACCCCCATCAGGAGAGCAGCCGATCGGCTCTCTGCTGCTCAGGTCTGCAGACCTGAGCAGAGGAAAAGCCGATAAACGGCTCTTTCTATTTACTCTGTGATCAGTTGTGATTGGTCACGGCTGATCACATGGTAAAAGGCTTCGGATCGAAGCCTTTTACCTCAGTCGGTAATGCGGTGGGTCAGACTGACCCACGGCACAGCACCACCGATCGCCGCGATGCGCGCCCCCCAGGGGCGCGCGATCGCGCATTATCCTGAGGATGTCAATAGACGTCCAGTCAGGATAATGAACCACCCGCTCTGGACGTCATTTGTCTATACGCCGGGCAGGAAGTGGTTAAATCGGTTGTACCTGTATTTAAAAGAAAAAAAAACGGTAAGAGAAAGGCACCGCATACTAGCTCATTATGAGGTGCTTACTTCAGAACAAAGCTCTGACGGGTCTGCTCGCTCCCCGCAGAGGGAGCCGACATGTTCCCTCGGGGGATCCTTCCGGGTACGCGGCTCCGGCGTTGTGAGTGGCCGGAGAGCGAGACGTCACTCCCGCACATGCACACTGGAGCCCGTCTTTCCAGCAAGGTCCGGCGCTACGCTCCAGGCCCTCACCGGGACCTCATAGCGCATACGCCATGACCTCACGAGGCATGCGCCATGACGTCAGCGGCTGCATTTAGGGCGAATATCTCCTGAACCATGCAGGTTTAGGATATATTCATTTTACCTACAGGTAAGCCTTATTATAGGCTTACCTGTAGGTAAAAGTAAACAAATTGGGTAGACAACCGCTTTAAAGTGACACTAAACTCTGGTTTAAAAAGAAGAAAAACTTACAATATTCCCTTTTGTTGCTCTCAGCCTCCTGCAAATCTCCAATTTTTTTTTTTTTTTTGCTGCTGTGATCCAATGTCCTGTTAGAAGGTGGCTACATTCGTTCTCCATGGTCCCACTGTATGTAGGAATCAGGGTGGATTTGATTTAAATCATAATTTTTAAAGAGTAACTGTCATCTCTGTCCCACAGCAGCTCCTCCTCTGACCCGCTGTTGACTCACTGACAGTCCCATTCACTTTAATGGGACGACTGGTGATGCGGCAGTGACATAACAAGGTGAGGGATGTGGCGGCAGCAGGTGAGTGGATGCCCGCTAACAGGCGCTGCCATGATGGATCTGAAATGAAAGGTGCTCTTTAAATGTAAGGACTTATTCTTGCTGGTAGTTAGAATCTTTAATATTTGCAATCAAAACAAAGGTTTCCTATTTAGAATAATAAGCTGTCAGGTTAGTAAAACTGCGCTATCAGAACCGATTCAATCATACAGTTTGTAGTGTACATAGATTTGAAAAACAATGGAATAAAGGAATATTCGGCAGCACGGTGGTGTAGTGGATAGCACTTTTGCCTGGCAGCAAAAGGGTCGCTGGTTCGAATCCCAACCATGACACTACATGCCTGGAGTTTGCATGCTCTCCCTGTGTCTGCATGGGCTTCCTCCGTTCCCCCCCCCCCACACTCCAAAGATATGCTGGTAGGTTAATTGGATCCTGTCTAAATTGGTCCTAGCATGTGAGTTAGGGACCTTAGATTGTAAGCTCCTTGAGGGTAGGGACTGATATATATGTAAAGCACTGCGTAAATTGACGGCGCTATATAAGTACCTGAAATAAATAATAATTTCCTGAACTTTGTTTTACCTCATGGTTACTGTGAAATTATGTGAATGCATCAATGCAGTGCATGTTATCTCAGCTTGCAGACCTTGGATTCACTGAATGAGTTTACCAAAAATGTAAATATTGCAGAATATACAGCCTCATGCTACATAACTAAGCTCCATTTCATGCTGAATAAACTCAATTATTAATGTATCCTAAATGGAAAACTATGTTTAGATAGATTGTTATTCCAAAAGCATTTTATTAATATCAATTTAATCAAAATAAAAAAAATCGATTTAAATAAAAAAAAAAAAAAAATCTGATTTAAATCAAAAAAATCCGACTTTTTTGATTTAAAAAAAAAATTAGATTTTTATCCTCCTTGGTAGGAGTGTAGCCACCCTCTCTTGCTCGCTCCTGAGATAAACCAAGGACTGTGGGTTTTGCAGTGTGTACAGAGCAGTGTACATGATTGCAGCTAATGTACACTGCTTGTTCCAGTAAGTAGTGAATGTGTATTGATTCTTTTTGAAAAATAAGGATATGGTTTAGTGTCACTTTAGATCGCCCCACGTTCATTTACTGCAGCGGGGCGGCCTCTCTGGGCAAAATCATGTACCTGTATTATAATGCATTTCCACCAGGGCTCTGCTATGAAAGAAAGGGTTAATCGCGTGCTTTCATCAGGGATTGGACAGGAAAGAAATGGCTGATCATTTCCAGACACCAGGGTTCTGCTAGCAATTAAAGGAATTTACAGCCAGGAAGAATCTGCTTGCAATAAAAAGGTTAATCATGCCTCTAGCCACCAGGGATCTTACTAGCCTAGAGCCTCGTACACACGGGACGACGATCGTACTTACGATCGTCTCAAATCGTATGTTGGATAATGTAACTTGCATACTGACTGCACTACACGATCGTACGACCGCAGAAGAACGTTCAGGTGCATGTAATTAGCATCCGGCCATTCCTGACTTCTGAGCATGCGTGTTTTGCATAATACAACTTGTTGTACCAATTGCTCTGTACACACGATACAACGGTTGTATGACCGCTTGTTGGTTCGACCAAGTTTTCTAGTTTGCTCATACAACTCCCCTTGTACGACGTCGTATGTTGGCTGTTCTAATCGCGCGTACGAACGATTGATTTTGCATACAACGGTCGTTCATACGACCTGTTGTATACGATCGTCATCCCGTGTGTACGAGGCTTAAGATCCCTGGTGGTTAGATCCATGATTAACCCTTTTATTGCCAGCAGATCCCTGGTGGCTGGACATAATTAATTATTTTACTGCTGCAGATCCTTGATGGAAGCACATCATTATCCTTCTTGCAGAACCATGCCCATAATAAATGAATGCCCTGCCCCTATTTAAAGCACATGCTCCACCTACGGCAGCTTTTTGGGCACACAGAAAAAAGGTGTCCCTAAAAACGTTTTTGAAGTATTGGCAACTATGGGTATGGACTCCACTAGACCTCTGAAGGTATGCTTGTGGTATCTGGCACCAAGTTGTTAGTAGCAAATCACTGCCTCTGCCAGCTTGCCTTCTTCCCGTAATGCACATCCCTTACCCAGGTAAGAAAAACACACGTGCACCCGACCATCCACATGATGTAAAAGAAAATGTGATTCATCAGACCAGGCCACCTTCTTCCATTGCTCAGTGGTTCAGTTATGAAGCTCACGTGCCCATTGAAGGTGTTTTTGGCTGTTGAAACGGATCAGCATGGGTGGGCATCCTGACCGTTCTGCAGCTACACAGTCCCATACATAACAAATTGTGATACTGTGGGGGAGATTTACTAAAACTGGAGAGTGAAAAATCTGGTGAAGCTCTGCATAGAAGCCAATTAGCTTCCAGGTTTTATTAACAATAAACAAAACGTTGCGCCAAAACCAGACCAAAAAAAGTATATAAACATCAAATCATTCTAATAGTCCAGAAAACATTTGTAAACATAAATCATGATAACAGTCCAAGGAGGTGGCTCTCTCTCCCTGAACCTCAGTGAAGACTGGTGAAAACGGTGATCTTCTCATATAAAGAAAAATGTGTGCAAATTTCCATCACCACATGAGCACCCCATAAGAAATATGCGCTTACCAGAAGCAGGTGGCCCCTTATTACAGAGGGTCAAACTCGCATGTGAATGAGCCCCACTCATGGCCTCCGTCCTCCAGTACTTAGACTCACCAATGCGTCCACGGATAGGGTAGCCGAATACAGATGGTATATGAGGAAACACAGAAGGTCGCCAATAGTGCAATTACCATAAGACGTGTTTATTGCACAAATATCCAAAAGGTTATACATCAATCCAAATGGCGATAATCTATAAAACAAAGTTCAGCTGTGTCCAGAAAGTTCCTCGCCCTACCGGTTTCATTCCAGTGAATGTCTTCCCGGGGCATCCAGGTTTTATTGTCACGCCCCATTCACACCTGAGCGTTTTGTAGCTTGAAGCCTGGAGGGGAAAAAAATCAATTATTCTCTATGGAGATGGTTCTCCACTCCAAAACGCCTGAAGCTCAAACAAGTTCTGGAGTTTTTTTGTTTTTTTTGTCGCTCGAATTGGGCAGATTTGGGCGTTTTTCTGCTTTTTACATTGGTGACCTTTTGACCTGTACAAAATTGTGGCAAAATCGCATGGCTTTTTGCCTGAAAACGATACACTCAGAACTGAATGCAGTGTCAAACCCCAATTAAGCAAGCTGAAGTTAGCTACCATGCACAGCTTCTGAGTGCACCAATATTAGTAAATCTCTCCAACTGGGTCCTTTCTATTGGAACCAGCAATACATTTTTCAGCAATTTGAGCTCCTCTATTGGATCAGACTACACGGGCCAGCCTTTGCTCCTCACATTCATTAGTGAGCCTTGGCCGCCCTTGACCCTGTTGCTGGTTTTCCTTCCTTGGACCACTTTTGGTAGGTCCTGACCACTGCAGATCAGGAACATCCCACAAGAGCTGCAGTTTTGAAGTTGCTCTGAACCAGTCATGTAGCCATTACAGTTTGGCCATTGCCAAAGTCGCTCAAATCCTTATGCGTGCCCATTTTTTCTGCTTTCAAGTTTACTCGGTGCCTAATATATGCCACCCACTTTCAAATGCTATTGTAATGAGATAAATCTATATTTTTTACATTACCTGACAGTGGCTATTATGTCATGGCTGATCGTGTATATAGTCAATGATGGGCATTTAATACTGCAACTATCATAGGTGTGCATGGTACCTGTGACACCCTTGGTAGAACAACATTTACACTGTGTAGTGTTTTTTTTAGCTTATTCTGTATTGTTCTCCAAGTGGAAAGTGATACCATGGGTGTCTTAATGTCACATAAACATACATGCTTGGTTATGTTTTTGCATGTGTATGTGTTTGGTGGGTGTTCTGTTGAATTATTTAATTCAACCCCAATTCAGCCTTGGGAGACTTCCGTAAAGGTGGATATGACAGTGGCAGGACATTTTAGTTTCTCTTCTTTACTGAGAAGTGTAGATATATCTTAACTAAAGGTTAGAGATCCGTTTTCATGAACTAAGACCTAAGGCTATGTTTTAATGAATGCATTTTGTGTGTAGAGTGATGGATGGAATGTCTTTGAGTGGACTGTCTAACTTGTGTCCAGACACTGGATATCTAGAGCAGTGTTTCTCAACCTTTTTTCAGTCAAGGCACACTTTAGAAATTATGGACAATCTCGAGGCACCCTTTAAAAATGATGCACATTATGTCTCGAGGCACCCTTTAAAAATGATGCACATTATGTCTCGAGGCACCCTTTAAAAATGATGCACATTATGTCTCAAGGCACACCATTCTAAAATAAAAGCTATTCTAATCATTTTACATAATGCAGCAACATCAACACTAGTAGGATGCCCACTGTTACAGGTGATTTATTCTTCAAAAGCAAATACACTTTTGCAAACTGGTAATGACTAGTATTCCAATGTTTCTCTTCTCCCTCAGTTTTTCTCCATCACTCAGCTAATGTGACCCCAAAGCTTATGGAGAGGGGCAGTGAAGGGTCAAACAAGGGTGCTATGCAGAAGACTGACATTCTCCTTATCAACTGATGATGCCATTGGTTGTTAGGATGTCAGTAAATAGAAGGTTTAATGGTGCACAATGAAAATGTGTGACTTTGTGTAATTAAAGAGGCAGGCTTCATCCACGTGCCAGTATAACATTTTTGGGCAGTTTGTAGGCATTTTGCCAAGGCACCCCTGAGGAAACGTCAAGGCACCCTGGTTGAAAAAGGCTGGTCTAGGGTACTATTAGAAGTCGGGTTTTGTGCATTCCAGAACCCTGCAGTGCTTCTTCCATCCAGAACAATTGACCAAAATTCCAACATGGATAATATTTGTAAATTTTGACATCTGTTGATGAAACCTGGTGCCCTTGAGTATGAGTGCACATGTGTTCCCACTTAAGGTCACGGGCCACCATGTGCATAGACAAATACAAATATCACCTTTCAGAAAGTAGGTATTTGCATACATTTTTTGGAATCTTTTATCAGTGGATTGGGTTTGTGATGGAGGCTGTAAAAGCAGAGCCTGAGGGTTCGACATTCGGCCATGTGTACTGCATTTGTCCGTGTGTACTGCATTTGTCTTTGTGTACTGCATTTGTCTGTGTGTACTGCATTTGTCCATGTGTACTGCATTTGGCCCATTTGCACCATTCATCCGGCTTCTGTTGAAGGGGCATGACCAAAAAAGGTCTGATGATTGGCTCCTGATTAGAGTTGAGCGAACCCGAACTGTAAAGTTCGGGTCCGTACCGAACTTTCGGGTGTCCGTGTACCGAACCCGAACGTTTGAGAAAAACGTTCGGGTTCAGGTTCTGGGTTCTGGTATTTTATCACGCATGTTGAATAGCTGCAGGGCAGCCAATCAACAAGCGTTTCACTGGTTTTCCCTAGAAGCCATCACAGCCATGTCTACTAATGGCATGGCTGTGATTGGCCAGTGCATCATGTGACCCAGCCTCTATATGAGGCTGGAGTCGCAGTGCTGCATGTCACATGCTCTGGGGTTAGTATAGGGAGAGGATGCTGCCGGCGCTGTGAGGGACAGATTGTGAGGGACAGATTGCAGATCTAATAACTAGATAGAGATTACTACTACTGCTGTGAGGGACAGATTGCAGATCTAATAACTAGGTAGAGATTACTACTACTGCTTTGAGGGACAGATTGCAGTGATAATAACTAGGTAGAGATTACTACTACTGCTGTGAGGGACAGATTGTAGATCTATAACATCTCATCCTGCATTACAGAACAATCTGATTACAGAACGATCTCATCCTGCATTACAGAACGATCTGATTACAGAACGATCTCTCTTGATCTGATACTGGACTAGGTAGAGATTACTACTGCTTTGAGGGACAGATTGCAGATCTAATAACATCTCCCATTTTTCTTCCTTTTGCAGCCCTCTAGCACTTTCCAGGACTGTTTTACAGTCATTTTTGTGCCGAAAAGTTCAGGTCCCCATTGACTTCAATGGGGTAAAGTTCAGATAACGTTCGAACCCGAACATCCAGGTGTTCGCTCAACTCTACTCCTGATCACCGCTCTCAGCCTATTGCGTGTTCTGGTGGGGGGCCGTTGGATAGTTAGTACAGCGGCTCTTCCTGAGCCCTCAGCTTTTTTCCATTCAGCCCACTAGATCGAATGAAATAAAACTAGTAGCGTGTACCAGGCTTTAGTTAGGTAAACGTATACTGGTTACGTTGGCATCAATCCATTTGCAGTTGAATGGAATGCCTGTTCCTCACAAATGTGTATAATTTATTATCTATTTAGGTCCGCTCATTCACTGTTGCCTTTTCGCTCTACACAGATAAACTCTGATTTATCATTGATAGGTGCTTATAATATTTTACGGGGGGTATAAAACGGATTCCGCTCTTCTGTAAATAACTCAATAGATTTGCCACGACAAGATGTATGGCTTCCAAAGTGACAAACCATTGGGCTGGCTCTTTAATTCACCTGAACACGTTGATCCATGACTGGAGCCCACAATAAAAAGGTTGGAACTGCAGGACAGGAGGGGAGAAATGACACTTGTAGTCTTCATCCGTTCAATCAATAACATATTCCTGCTGTCTATATGAATGGCAGTGCTGTATGCTTCAGAAACGTTCTGTCTAATTAGCTTGTCAACGTAAACGGAGCCTTAGCGGTGCATCTGAACGATTGTTTTAAATGATTCTGCAGAACTGGGAACAATACTGGATGACGTCCAAAATGCCCCTTTCTTTGATAGCGTAGAAGCGCGGAAGTCGGGCCTCAGAGTTTACGATTTCTAAAGAAGTGATAAAAATATAACCACACACATTTTACTGTTATGAGGATATTAAAGTGTAGTCTGTTCTTCTCAAAGTGCCATTTACTGTAGTGGTTATGCAGATGGATAATTAGTAGGTTTAAGCAGATAGAGTGCTGTGTTAAATAGTATCTATGGCAAATTAGATTTTTTTTCTCCCAAGGCTTGCGTTGTTTGCTTTTATTTATAATGGTTTAACCTCTTCGTAAGGGGAGAACGTGATGAAGAGCTTTGTTAAAGAGCAATTCCAGGCAGTGAGTGAAGAAAGTCAACTATTAATGCCATCCAGTAACACTGCAATGGGATTGCAGTCAGCGAGGTCATTCATTCTACCGCAATCCGAGTTCTGTGGAAAGCTTGTAATCACCTGTAGGCTAAGGTAGGGTTGAATCTGATTGGTGGCTGAGAGCAGTGTTGCCAACCTACTGGATTGAAATTTACTGGCATGACAGCCAAAATTTACTGGCACAGCCAAGTTTTTACTCACATTTTCAAAAAGTTACAAAATTACAGTTTTAAGTGCAAATTTGAGTATTTAAAGTGTTAGTAAATCCATAACCCTGCATTCATTATATTTGGTCTCCCACAGTACACAAAACATGGAATGCTATTATTTTAGTAAATATAAACTGCCAAATACCTTTTCTGATCGGCAGGATATATGGCAGTCTTGTGACTTCTATCATTGTCTGGTTAAAGCTTGTATGAGAAGTTTTCATTCTCCTCTGATTGTCCTATGAGGCTGCAGGACCCCTGACCCTCTGCATGGACAATCCTGTGCTGATCACATGCACGAAAAAAAAAACCTCTCTATCAATACACACCTAACTGAGCATGTGCAGTGTCCTCAATGCTCTGTTCTATGAGCAGATAGATTACAGACAGTGGAAGAAGGGGAGGATCAGAAAAGACAGGATCAAACAACCTTTTTACACAATGCAGAGGATTAACCTCTTAGGTTCCACAGCGAGTATAACAAGAATGCTTTACTGCACATGCAGACTGATTTTACTGTTGTGGGTTTAGTAGCACTTTAAGCTAAAAGCAAGTACAATATGCAGTTAGCAATGTGATTTAAAGTGGATGTAAACCCGATTCATGAAATTATACCTAGGCACATAGATCTGTAGTGTTTACTTATCTCTTTTCAAAGCACTAAGTCCCGTGTCTTTCTGCTGTTTCGTTCCTCTGTTATCAGTATGATAACTTCTGATAAGTTCTCCAATTAACCAAGATAAAACCAGCCTGCAATTTGTGTTGGGGAGGGTGCTATAAATAGATTCGCAGAGAGCTAGTCTTCTCACAGCACAGCTCTGCACATCCCTTTTTTCCTCTGCCTATGTGGAGAGGGGGGGTCTCTTTCCTCCAATCAGCTGTCACATAGTTACATAGTTAGTCAGGTTGAAAAAAGACACAGGTCCATCTAGTTCAACCAAAAACAAAGAAAAAAACTTAATGTATGGCAAGACTACACTCCTTTTGCTGCTGAAGTAAAAATTCTAACATGATGTTAGAATTCTATGCAGTCTAGAAAGCTGAAGACAGCAGATATGCATGTAAAACTTATGTAGGGAGATTTATTTCATCGCTGTATATCATCTGAGGCTGTTCACTTTACTGGATATAGGAGAGGATTTACATCCACTTTAAGGTAGATATTAAAGCGGTTGTATCCCCCTGAAAAAAACAAACAAAAAAAACACCTGCAAGGCAAAGGCATAATCAGCTAGTATGAAATACCTACCTCAGAACGAAGCTCCGACAGGGTCGCCGGTCCCCGTAGAGGGAGCTGCCGTCTTTCTGGTAACATTTCCGGCAAGGTCCGGCATTATATGCCTGGCCTTCGCCGGGACATCGCTGCACATGCTTCAGCAGCTGCATGCAAGTGGAATACGGTTTAGGAGATATTAATTTTACCTACAGGTAAGCCTTATTATAGGCTTACCTGTAGGTAAAAATCACTTTTTAGGCAATACAACCACTTTAAGGCAAAAAACATATTTCTTATTTTTTATATAGTAAGTAAGTAGCTCAGGGACAGGACTCAGGAGGGCAAGAAGTTAGAATGGACGGCCTCACACATGAAATTGAGTCCCACAATGACACTGACAGCTGTGTGCAGCAGGACAACTGATGATGACTCCTCACCGACACGACACGTCCCCTCCTGAGTCACAGTGACAGTCTCTGTCCATGCCAGTCAGTCCCTTCAGTCCACTCCAGTCCAAACAGCTCTGACAGTCCCGCTCCCGGCTTGCCTTGCTCCCATACCACAGACTGGCACGCTCAGCTCTGCCCACTCCGCTTGGCTCCCTTGCACCATGACATCAGACAATACACGCCAGGTACTGTCACTGTACTAAGGAGTGCTTAATATCTAGGGTGATCAAGGGGTTAAAAGTGTCCCTAACTATGTGTAATATGTGTACAGTGTGCTGATTTTCATTATACAGGGTGGGCCATTTATATGGATACACCTTAATAAAATGGGAATGGTTGGTGATATTAACTTCCTGTTTGTGGCACATTAGTATATGTGAGGGGGGGAACTTTTCAAGATGGGTGGTGACCATGGCGGCCATTTTGAAGTCTGCCATTTTTAATTCAACTTTTGTTTTTTCAATAGGAAGAGGGTCATGTGACACATCAAACTAATTGGGAATTTCACAAGGAAAACAATGGTGTGCTTGGTTTTAACGTAACTTTATTCTTTCATGAGTTATTTACAAGTTTCTGACCACTTATAAAATGTGTTCAATGTGCTGCCCATTGTGTTGGATTGTCAATGTAACCCTCTTCTCCCACTCTTCACACACTGATAGCAACACCATAGGAGAAATGCTAGCACAGGCTTCCAGTATCTGTAGTTTCAGGTGCTGCACATCTCGTATCTTCACAGCATATGGTTTTTTTATGGTTTTTATGGTCAGTAAAAACCAATACCGGGTGAGCTGCTCCTTCCAGGAGGTACCGCCATTCCTCCAAAGCCGACTTGATGGCCAGCAATTCCCTATCACCGACATCATAGATCCAGCAAGATGGTGCACCACCACATTATTGGTGTCAGGTCCGAGCATTCCTAGATGAACAGTTTCCTGGAAAGTGGATTGGTCGTCGTGGGCCAGTTGAATGGCCCCCAAGGTCTCCCGATCTGACCCTCTTAGACTTTTATCTTTGGGGTCATCTGAAGGCAATTGTCTATACTGTGAAGATACGAGATGTGCAGCACCTGAAACTACGGATACCGGAAGCCTGTGCTAGCATTTCTCCTGCGGTGTTGCTATCAGTGTGTGAAGAGTGGGAGAAGAGGGTTGCATTGACAATCCAACACAATGGGCAGCACATTGAACACATTTTATAAGTGGTCAGAAACTTGTAAATAACTCATGAAAGAATAAAGTTGCGTTAAAACCAAGCACACCATTGTTTTTCTTGTGAAATTCCCAATAAGTTTGATGTGTCACATGACCCTCCAAAATTGCCGCCATGGTCACCACCCATCTTGAAAAGTTTACCCCCTCACATATACTAATGTGCCACAAACAGGAAGTTAATATCACCAACCATTCCCATTTTATTAAGGTGTATCCATATAAATGGCCCACCCTGTAAATCTCTCAGTTTCTTAACCCTGCTTTTCAGTAGATGAGAAACTGACAGATTGCTCCAGATCGGAAGAGCTGTGTGTTGTTTAACAACACACAGCTCTGGTCTGTGATTGCACTCTGGTCTCGACACACAACAATTTGTTGTGTGTCG
>BLSH010145660.1:2544939-2581485 GCA_018402905.1 Glandirana rugosa | reverse complement strand
CTAGCAGCAGGGCACACATACTCCGAAATCACAATTATTCACAAGGTATACGTAACGTGTTCGTTAGTTAGTTACGAGAAATTTGTGTAAAAAAAAAAAAAATATTTTACCGATTTTACCATTTACCAATGAAACGTTGATACGGAATTTTTGAGACGTTAGCTCGACGTAAATGTCACGGAAACATCGCGTTAACATTCCACAAAATTATCTTTGTTTACCTCCACCAACGTTTAGCAGTTGTGGACGGCTTGAGACGTCCGTCACAATAAAACGGAATCCGGGGAAAGTAGGTGTGCCTGGCAAACAGGCAAAAAGTAGGTAGGAAACTGCCTACTTTTTGCCTGTCAAAAAAACGGATGCTGACGGAAGCGGATGAAAACGGATGCAAATGAATGATCATCAGTTGTCATCCGTTTTTCCATAGAGATGCATTGATGTCCGTTTTTCATCCGTCAAAGGATGGATGAAAAACGGACAAACGGTCCGTGTGGATGAAAGGGGCCTAAGGCAAAATAACACTGCCTGCAGAGTTCGGCAGGTGTTGACGATTTGCAACCACCTCCATTTGTTTCTATTAAAACACCTTACAATTGCGCTACAAAGGCACTGTAAATGCAGCTCGATTGCAGAGTTTTTAAGGCATAGTTGCAAAGTAACCATTTACCATTTTAGCCATTTTATAAAAAAAAAAAAAATGTGTTTAAAGAGCATTGATTGATTGCTTGTGCAATGCATATGGAACACTTATTAACACTAAAGCCTCATACACACGGGACGACGATCGTATACAACAGGTCGTACTAACGACCGTTGTATGCGATATCGATCGTTCGTATGCGCGATTAGAACAGCCGAACATACGACGGTCGTACAAGGGAGTTGTATGAGCAGACTAGAAAACTTGGTCGTACCAACAAGCTCTCATACGACCGTTGTATCGTGTGTACAGAGCAGTTGGTACAACAAGTTGTGTTGTGCAAAACACGCATGCTCCAAAGTCAGGAACGGCCGGATGCTAATTACATGCACCTGAATGTTCTTTCTGTGGATGTACGATCGTGTAGTGCAGTCAGTATGCAAGTTACATTATCCAACATACGATTTGCGACGATCGTATGTACGATCGTCGTCCTGTGTGTACGAGGCTTAAGGCGCGTTAATGCACATTAAGAGGCTCTCCTTAGGGCTTACACTTCTGTCAAGGATTGCCCCACCTCTAAAAAGCGATCCAGCATTTAACAGGCAGTGAGATGGCAATATATCAACTCTCCATCTCATTTAACCCCCTAAATGCTGCACTACCACAATGCAACTGCATGCATTGTATGCAGTTGCAGGGAAGTTGCAGCATGGCCCCGCTCAATGGAATGAGTCATATTCAACAGCTGGTAGTTCCCACTGAACTCAACAGGGGGTATAATTCCTGGCGCGGCCACGATGCTTTGCATGTGTACACCCCTAGCCACTGCCTTTGCAGCTTGAAGAGGAACCTGCATTCTGCTCACATAATTTGTAATAAAAACATATTTGCCATTCTGAAGCTTCCCTCCGACTACTTTGCATATTATATATACTGTGATTCTGTACTTGCCAAATATGCTGCAGAAATCTCCCTCCAGTAAGTCTGGCTTCAGCCATCTTAACTGTGGGCAGCTGAAGCTGCTGCCTGTTGACTTCCTGGATTTACACAGACGCACAGAGACACGCCTCCAGCTCTGCAGCTCTCATTGGCCCTCTTATGACTCACCCCCCCTTCTTGGCAAACTCTCACGAGAGTGAGAGAGAGAGAGCTGTGCATGATATAATAAGCCTAGACTTTTTACCAGACAAGAAACAGGAAGTGGGCTGTATAAGGTATTTACTGGCAGAAAAAAAATGTTTTACTATCCAAAGTTAAAACAAATGTAAAAGGAGCCCACTGTGCCTATGATATGTACTTTTTAATTCAAAAATAAAATGACTGGATTGATGACCCCCCGAGAGTATTAAAAAAAAGAAAAGATCGTCAGGAAAATACACCATATTGCCAAAAGTATTGGGACACCTGCCTTTACACCAGTGGTTCTCAACTCCGGTCCTCGGGACCCACCAACAGGCCAGATTTTAAGTATTACCTTGGGGAGATGCAGACTAGAATACTGCAATCACTGAGCAGCAAATTATATCACCTGTGATGCATTTCAGTTATCCTGCAAACCTGGCCTGTTGGGGGGTCCCGAGGACCGGAGTTGAGAACCACTGCTTTACACGCACATGAACTTTAATGGCATCCCAGTCTTAGTTTGTAGTGTTCAATATTGAGTTGGCCCACATTTTGTAGCTATAATAGGTCTCTGCAGGCCAAGACAAAGTTGGGAGCATGAAATTGTTAAAAAAGCCTTGGTATGCTAACGCCTTAAGAGTTCCCTTCACTGGAATTAAGGGGCCAGGCCCAACCCCTGAAAAACAACCCCGCACCATAATCCCCCCTCCACCAAATGATTTGGACCAGTGAATAAAGCAAGGTTCATAAAGACATGGGTGAGTGAGTTTGGGGTGGAGGAACTTGACTGGCCTGCACAGAACACCTTTGGGATGAATTAGAGCTGAGACTGCCAGCCAGGCCTTCTTGTCCAAAATCAGTGCCTGACCTCACAAATGCACTTCTGGAAGAATGGTCAAACATTCCCATAGACACACTCCTAAACCTTGTGGACAGCCTTCCCAGAAGAGTTGAAGCTGTTATAGCTGCAAAGGGTGGGCTAACTCAATATTGAACCCTACGGACTAAGACTGGGACGCCATTAAAGTTCATGTGCGTGTAAAGGCAGGCATCCCAATACATTTGGTAATATAGTGCATTTTTGCATTATCTCCAGTGTAGAAGTATAATGGATTTTTCTATAATGCTTGATATTCTTGCAAAAATTCAAGCAGAGCAGGTATGGGGGGAGGGGGGGTGATGGAGAGATTTCTGTAATCTTTTTCACATGTTAAAGGAACCATTTAAATACTAAAAATGATAAGAGAGCACCATTTCCATCCCTGTCAAAATGATGACTCAAGCAAAAAGGAAGAAGCCTATACGGCATAGCGCGCTTTTGTATATTCCGTATGACTAGGTGAATCTAGAGCATGCTGTTCTTATATAAGGTGCAAAGGGCAAGTCTTCTACCGAGACTACAAACTGAGACATCCCTGGCAGATAGCAAGGAAAGATGAAAATACTTTGTAATCTATTACCAGAGCAGTCAAGCTTGTGCTACTGTGTATCATGGATGACTGTGTCAAAGAACCTTTGTAGAACGGAGAAAAATGGGCCAGTTAATTATGCCCAGTCCATTGCACAGTGTGTCTCATTACATAGGATTAGCCGTGCCGCCAAGAAAGAGCCATATCCACGCTTTATTTTATAATCGGAAGACTAGCGAAGTGCGGGAAGAATGGCAGCAGGTTTTGTAATCAGTTGGCCGGTTTCATTCCATCTGAAATGTCTCAGAAGTGTATGGGCCTCATGCACACTGGCTGTTTGAATTTCTCCTCTGAGCGCCTTTTACAGCCGGCGGCGCTCGCACGCTCACAGTGAGGTTTGCGATATTGAGCCACTCTGTCGCCGTCAGACTGCAGTCGGCAAGTGGTTAAAGCTGGCTCACACCAGATGCCTTCCAGTATGTTTTTAACCACTTCAGCCCCGGAAGGATTTCCCACTTTAGGACCAGAGCCCTTTTTGCGATTCGGCACTGCGCCTCTTTAACTGACAATTGCGCGGTTGTGCGATGTTGTACCCAAACAACATTTGCGTCCTTTTCTTCCCACAAATAGAGCTTTCTTTTGGTGGTATTTGATCCCCTCTGTGTCATTTCTGATCGCCGCTATAAACAAAAGAATTTGCCAATTTTGCAAAAAAAAACAAATTTCTTACTTTTGCTGAAATACAAATCCCCCAAAAAAATATAAAAAAACATTTTTTCCATCGGTTTTGGCCGATTTATATTCTTCCTCATATTTTTGGTAAAAAAAATCGCAATCAGCGTTTATTTGCGCAAAATTTGCCGCGTTTATGGATGATGAGAATTCATTTCTAGGGTTTTTATTTTAAATCTGCTATTTATGGGGGTACTGCGATATTGGGGCGGACATGTCGGACCATTTTGACACTTTTTTGGGACCATTGGCATTTATACAGCGATCAGTGCTATAAAAATGCACTGATTGCTGTGTAAATGCCATTGGCAGTGAAGGGGTTAACATGCAGGGGGCGCTCTAAGGGTTAACTGTGTTCCTTGGGTGTGTTATAACTGTATGGTGGCTGGCCTGGCTGGGGAAAGGGGATGATCACGGCTTCCATATACAGGAAGCCTGTGATCACATCCCTTCCCCCTCTATGAGAACGAAGATCCGTGTTTACTTACACGGACCTCCGTTCTCTCACTGCGGGGGGGGCATCGCGGGTGGCCGGCGGTGATCGAGTCCACACTACCCGCTCCCTGGCTCCCCCGGACACAGTGAGCCCCCCGGGGGCGCGCGCGCTCACAGCACTAGTTATCGCAGCCACCGTCATATGACGGCGGTTTGCGATAACGAGCCACTCTGTCGCCATCAGACTGCGGTCGGCAAGTGGTTAAAACATATCCAGAACATTTGTACAGTAATTGCCATGTATTCCAATGGCCCTAGTTCATACCAGTGCAGTCAGTTCCAGTGCTTTCAACAAAAGTACAACCTGCTGCAGTTTTTGCACCTGGAACGCATCAAAACACATCTAAACGCATGTATACGCACTGGAATTCACATCATTGTCCGAAAACACATATGTCAACGTAAAGGCACGTGGGCCTTAACCAGCCCTCTATGCCATGTGGACCTCCCACCCAGTTTTTCAGCTGGAATGTGGCTGAACTCTGTTCTGCCACAGTCTGTGCTCCTTGCTGTCACTTGTAAATACAGAGGCCTTCTATGTTTACAAGGACAGCTTTGCTCTGGGCGGCTTGTAGCTTTAGCAGATCCCTGCAGGCGGGGCACAGCAATGAAAGATATCCAGAATCTGACAGACAGAACCATCTTGCTGCAAGGTGAGGCTGAGCCACCTACACACTGGTGCTAGAAACACCTACACTGGTACAAGAGCCACCTACACTGTTACTTCTGAAATCTGCACTTTACACGTAGGGTACCCCTGAACTCTGCACTCTGTACGTATCGTGCTCATGAACTCTGCACTCTGTGCGCAGCATACCCCTGAACTCTGCACTCTGTATGTAGCATACTCCTGAACTCTGAAATCTGTATGTAAGGCATTTCTGCACTCTGTATGTTATGCACTCCTGAACCCTACGCACTGCACTCCTGAACTCTGCACTCTCTCCCATTTGTTATTACTATTCTGTATACTCCTGAAATCTCCACTCTGTGTGTAATGGACTCCTGAACTGTACACTCTGTGCATAATGTACTCCTGAGCTCTGCACACTGTATGTAGCGTACCTTTGAACTCTGCACTCTGTTCATAATGTACTACTGAACTCTGCACTCTGTTCATAATGTACTACTGAACTCTGCACTCTGTATGTAGCGTAACCTTGAACTCTGCACTCTATACATAATGTACTCCTGAACTCTGCACTCTGTATGTAGCGTGCCCCTGAACTCTGCACTCTGTGTTCTCGTGAACGCTGCATTCTTTATGTAGCACACCCCTTAATTCTGCACTCTGTATGTAGCGCACGCCTAAACTCTGTATTCTGTATATAACGCACTCCTGAACTCTGCACTTTGTACATAGCATACTCCTGAACTCTGCACTTTGTACATATACATTCCTGAACTCTGCACTCTGTATATAGCATACCCCCAAACTCTTTACATAGTGTACTCCTTGACTCTGCACTCTGAATGTAATGCACTACTGAACTCTGCACGTAGTGTACTCCTGAACTCTACACTCTGTACGTAGTGTGCTATTGAACTCCGCACTCTGTGTGTAGCGTACCCCTGAACTCTGCACTCTGTGCGTAGCGTACCCCTGAACTCTGCACTCTGTGCATAGCGTACCCCTGAACTCTGCACTCTGTATGTAGCATACTCCTGAACTCTGCAATCTGTATGTAAGGCACTTCTGCACACTGTACGTTATGCACTCCTGGACCCTACGCAGTGCACTCCTGAACTCTGCACTCTCTACGCTGTATACTCCTGAAATCTCCCATTCTGTGCATAATGTACTCCTGAACTCTGCACTCTGTATGTAGTGTACCCCTGAACCCTGCACTCTGTACACTGTGTTCTCCCGAACTCTGCTTTCCTTATGTAGCACACCCCTTAATTCTGTACTCTGTATGTAGCACACCTCTACACTCTGTATTCTGTACATAATACACTCCTGAACTCTGCACTTTGTACATAGCATACTCCTGAACTCTGCACTTTGTACATAGCACATTCCTGAATTCTGCACTCTGTATATAGCGTACCCCCAAACTCTTTACATAGTGTACTTCTTGACTCAGCACTCTGAATCTAACACTCTCCTGAACTCTGCACTCTGTACGTCGTGTACTATTGAACTCTGCACTCTGTATGTCGTGTACTCTTGAACTCTGCACTCTGTACGACGTGTAATCCGGAACTCTGCACTCTGTATGTAATGCACGCCTGAACTCTTCACTCTTTACGTAGTGTATTCCTGAAATTTGCACTTTGTATGTAACTTACTCCTGAACCCTGCACTCTGTACGTAGTGTACTCTTGAACTCTGTATGTTACACACTCCTGAACTCTGCACTCTGTACATCGTGCACCCCTAAACTCTGCACTCTATTACTTAAGTCGTTACTAAAACCAGTAATAAT
This sequence comes from Glandirana rugosa, assembly GCA_018402905.1. NCBI lineage: Eukaryota > Metazoa > Chordata > Amphibia > Anura > Ranidae > Glandirana > Glandirana rugosa. The sequence goes on along the minus strand of BLSH010145660.1, from coordinate 2,574,655 downwards.
CAAATGCAGAGGCAATTATTTAATACGATAAAGAGTAGATACGAAGTCTTACAGATACAACCAGCCCTTTGAGGGCAATCATACTGCTGATGCGTCCTGTGATAAAATTACGTTTGACACCCTCATCAACACACATATGCTAAAGAAACATAACCATGTGAATGAGCCCTAAGTTATATCTACAAGTGGGCATTCTAGCAGAAATATTTTCCCATGTTTGAAGGAATCTTTACAAAGTGACATCTCTGATGGTTGCCTGTGCCGAGCCGTACATCAAATGCTGCATGATAAATATACACCAGAAGACGAACACGCCAAATCTAATGGACAGAACACTAGCTCTTCTATGCTAATAGAACATTTAACATCTTTCTCATGTTTCTGGCAAGTGTCAGTGTTAATCTGACCAGAAAGAGAATTGTTTATTAAGTGTATACGACCCGCGAGACCACAAGCTCCCTTGTAATATAAAAATTTGAATATAATTACTTGGGCATGGCGCTCCGTATGAGTTGTCCCAGCGCTTGAATGTTAAGTGATACATTAAGAATGACATCTAAAATGCAGATTTCACAAAATATATTTTTTGCTGTTTCCAAAAAAAAAACAGAGAATGCAATTGAAATGATCTAGCCGGTTGTGCCACTGAACATATTAATGAGGTCAAATCAGCCACCCTTTCATCTGTTTAAAGTGGAACTCCAAGCATAAAATCTTTAGTTTTAAACACATTTCTCAATAACCACAAAGGATATATATGCTCTTTATGTGCACCAAATGCTAGTGGTGCACCGAATGGAAATTTTGGTGCCGAAATCGAAAATGCACTAAGCCGAAAACCGAAACCGAAAATGACAGTTTTTAAAAAGTATTTATATTTTTATATACAATTGTCATGTGCAGCCTACCTGTGCCTGGGCACTGACAGGCGGCACTGATTGGCGCTGATATGTGGCACTGACAGGTGGCACTGATTGAAAGCACCGATAGGCAGCACTGATTGGTGACACTGGTTGACACTGACAGGTGCCACTGGTTGGCACTAATTGGCACTGACAGGTGGCCCTGGATAGTACTGGCAGGTGGCACTGGCATGTGGCACTGATTGACACTGGTTGCCACTGACAGGCGGCACTGGATGGTACTGGTAGGTGGCACTGATTGGCACTGACAGGTGGCCCTGGATGGTACTGACAGGTGGCACTGGTTGGCACTGATGGGCAGCACTGGATGGTACTGGCAGGTGGCACTGATTGGCACTGACAGGCAGCACTGGATGGTACTGGCTGACACTGGCAGAAGAGATGAGTAGATTCACAATGCACAGAGCGTGCTGCTTGTACCACCCGCTCTGTGCATGAAACTGTGAGCTAATTACACTGAAATGCAGAGAGAGAGCTGTCAGATTTTCACTGAGATCAGGAGGTGGGCGGAACTGAACAGCTAACATCAGGGCCCGCCCACCTCCCGACATTAAGCTGAAGATCTGACAGCTCTCTCTGCATTCTCTGCATTCCACTGTAATTAGCTGACAGTTTCATGCACAGAGCGGCTCGTACAAGCAGCAAGCGCTCTGTGCATTGTGAATCTACTCATCTCCCACATCCATTGTGGGGTATGTGATGCACACATACCCCGCAATGGACGGTACCCACCCCCTTTTCGGTATCGGCCCATTCTTTTTTTTTCGACCGATACCGAAAACACAGATTTTGGCCGAAAATGCCTTTGTAAACCCAGATATTATCTTGTAAAAGCAGTGGCATCACCATTGTGCTTTACATAGGCTGAGTGGAGCTGGGGGAGGGACCTGCTGGGCTGTCTGCAAAAACCCACAGGAGGGGGCGGAAACAAGACCAGTCACCCTGCACTAGGAGAGGGAACAGCAGTGACCAGTCTTTATTACAGGAAACTCCAGCACAGAGGTAAAGTTTCACATTGGATTACTGCACAGATCTGGAAGAAATACGCAAAGTACACCAAGATTCCAAGAAAAAATACACATGACGAATGTATTAGGACAATATTTGCTGATCCCGGAGTTCAGCTTTAACTGCTTCCAGACCGCCCACCGCATATATACTGCGGCAGGGTGGCCCAGCTGTGCAAAATCTTGTACCTGTACGTGATTTTGTTCACAGGATCTGGCGCATGCACATGCGCCGCTGGAGGCCGCGATGGCCGCTGGGACCCAGGAATCATTCCAAGGAAAGGCAGAATGCGGTCTGCCCATGTAAACAAGGCAGGCAGCTGTTCTGTGAGGGAGGAAAAGGGAGATCTTGTGTTTCTGCTAAACAGAAACATGGATCTCGCTTTTCCTCCAGTACATCCACTCCCCACACAGTTAGAAAGCACTCCCTAGGAGCACACTTAACCCTTTGATCGCCCCTGATGTTAACCCCTTCCCTGCCAGTGTCATTTATACAGTGATCAGTGCATTTTTTTAGCACTGATCACTGTATTGGTATTACTGGTCCCCAAAAAGTGTCAGTTAGTGTCAGATTTGTCTGCCGCAATGTCGCAGTCCTGCTAAAAATAACTGATCGCTGCCATTGCTAGTAAAAACAATAAAAAAAATCAAAAATCTATAAAAATTTCCCATAGTTTGTAGACGCTATAACTTTTGCGCAAACCAATCAATATACACTTATTGGGATTTTTTTACCAAAAATATGTAGCAGAGTACATATTAGTCTAAACTGATGAAGAAATTAGATTTTTGACATTTTCTTATTGGATATATTTTATAGCAGAAAGTAAAAAATATTGTTTTTTTTTTTCAAAATTGACAAAAATAAAAAACGCAGAGGTGATCAAATACCACCAAAAGAAAGCTCTATTTCTGGGGAAAAAAAGGACCTCAATTTTATTTGGTTACAATGTCGCACGACTGCGCAATTGTCAGTTAAAGAGATGCAGTGCCGTGTTGCAAAAAATAGCCTGGTCAGGAAGTGGGTAAAACCTTCCGAAGCTGAAGTGGTTAAAGGCCACCTATATGTAGAGGATCACGTATATTGCCTCTACTTCCCACACAAAAATGTTGGCTCAGAGATGACAACAATATGTAAATCCTTCTGCCCAAGCAGTTCTTGGCTTTGATGACACAGATCAGCCCCTGCTGCAGCCTCTCACCTTGTGACTTCCGACAAAATAACAATTTACAGTCTGATCACTGGGGGAGAGGAGACTGAGGAAATGCTTCCTCCTGCCTGCAGCAGACTGATGACATCATCCCAGGCCAGGCAAAGTCACTGACTGGAGCTCAAAAAAATGTTTTTCAGTGGCAAAATTTACAGAACTGATACTATTGCGTTAGATTCTGACATGTTGTTTTTATAGCAATTATAAAGGTCCACTTTAATGCAGACATTGCATCCGTATACGAACAGCCGACATGAGAAAATAGCTTTTCAATTGACACATTTATTCCAGTTCTGTGTTATCCCCAGAGTTCTTTCATGGTATCATTTTCACCAATTTCAGCAATTATATAAAATGCAGTTTGCTCAGCATGGAAGAGAAATGATTACAGAAAAGGCAGGAGGAGATGAAAGAGGCAAGGAGAGAAGGTGACAAGAGGTAAGAGGAAGTTCCGAGGGGCTTTGTTTTAATTACAGGGGGCCACTGAAGGTGAATTGGGTCTGAATTGCAATTTTCTAAGCTTGGGTCTGCTAAACATGAATCCTGTGCCTGCAGAGCCCTCCATCAGCGGGTTCCCCCACTATAGTAATATGTGCGGAGGCTCACATGTACGTAAGTGATGGTGGTGTCACTCGCAAAACATGATGACATGAACTTGCTGTACCGTGTATTTGCTCTGCGCAGTGACCCATAACAACCAATCAGAAGTTGAAAAATGAAAGACGACTGCTGAGCGCTGATTGGTTACTGAGGTTATTGTACTGATGTACTTATAGCCTCATAGTGATGATTTATTCAAATAGGCAGAGGAAATCGCAATGGTAGTCTTCAGGAAAGTGTTGTTAACAGCTATTATTTCTATTCAGATCAGTAAAAATGAAGTCTGCTTTTGCTGAGTAGCCATGCATTATAATAACTTTCTATTAGGATAGCGTCTCTGGCAGAGGTTGATCCTAGGACTCAATCCATGGGCAATGCAAAGTCTCAAAGGACCTAAGGCACCCAGACTGAAATTTTGTGAGGCTTATACTATAGCATTAGGAAAAGCGGATGTTGTTCCCGATGTCATGCCTTCTGTCTTCCTATTCTCTCAAGGAATCCGCCCCAAGTCAAAGGGGCCTTAGGGATAGGAGAAACAGAAAGTTCAGACAGCCGCACTCCAATCGATGCTGATTTATTTTGGCAAAAATGCAGAAAACAGGTAAATGCAGGTACAGTCAAATGCCAGCAGGAACGGACACCAGGTAGCAGCTAACGCGTTTCACGTCTAGAGTTGATGCTTACTCATAGCTCAAAGGGGCCTTAGGGATGTAGCCCTTTGCTCACAGTTTGCAGGAGAGCAAAACAAAGAAACCTAGCAGAGTAACTTAGTCATAGCTCCCAACTCTCTCATTTAGAGGGATGATTTTTTTTTTAAACAAATTCCTCTGTCCCGCTTTCCTTTTCATATGACCCTCTTTTGGTTTGCTGTGTACACTTCTATAAACAATCGTTTTTTTTTTTGGGGGGGGGGGTTCTACTACTTTCTACTACACGTGTGGCCCCCAACATCACCAAAGGGTTGCACATAAAATTAAGTGAATATTCAGTATCAGAGACAACAGACACACACCTGTAAAAGACTATAGGCATGATACAAGAGATTGTCAGAGACTGCAACCATGGTCATATGCTGCAGGCATCATTTAGTAGATGGTTAGAGACTGTAGACATGATAAATGGTCAGGTACTATGGACATGATACAAGAGATGGTCAGAGGTCTGCAGACAACATATAAGAGATAGTTCGAAATTGCAGACATTATACAAGTGATGGTAAGATACTATGGACATGATACACAAGATGGCCAAAGGTACATTCATCATATAGGAGATGGTTAGAGACTGTGGATATGATAGAAAAGATTCTCAGAAACTGAAGACATCGTATAGGAGATGGTTAGAGGCTGTGGACATGATACAAGAGATGGTCAGAGACTATGGACATGATACATGAGATGGTTGGGGCTGCAGGCAACAAACAAGAGCTGGTCAGAGCCTGCGGGCATCATATAAGAGATATAACAGACTGCGGACATGACACAAGAAATGCTCAGAGATTTTGGGTATGGTACAAGAGACGGTCAAAGACTGAGGACTTGCTGCAGGAGACTTTCACAGATAGGATAGGAGTAGTTGGAGACTGGAAACATGCATCAAGAGATTGTCATAGACTGGAGACACGTTACTCATGTCTGCTACAGACTACTGCTATAGGTGGTCAGTAGGGAAACACAGATACGTGTCCGCAGGGGCCCTGAAGGCTGCACAAAAAGTATCAAAGGGCCACATGCTGCAAACCCACCCCCCTGGGCCGCAGGTTGGGTGCCAGTGCTTTAAACAATTGCAATTTTTTTTCAAAAACTTTGATAAAGGAAAAACTGTGATGGAAAAGTCCCTCTGAGTTTAGCCAATCATATTTTGAATATCAGTGCTTCATGCTCTGTATAAGTGTCCTTTGCCTGCCTATGTTGTGCTAAAAAGGGTCCCTCTTTGTCACCTCAGAAGGTTGGGAGGTATGCTTAGTGGTTAGCTCTTGTGCCTTGCAGGACTCACTAGGTACCTTGATTCGAATCTCAACCAGGACACTACCTGCATAGAGTTTGCTTGTTCACCCTGGGTTAACTCACACATGCCAAAAAATGCTGGTAGCTTAATGGACCCTAGTATATGTATGCAAGGGATATAGAGACCTTAAACTGTAAGCTCCTTGAGGGTAGGGACTGTTGTGAATGGACAATATGTAAAGTGCTCCATAAATTGTTGGCGCTCTATAAATACCTAAAATATTTTTCAAAAGTGGCAGATTGTTTAATTTGCTAAATGATCTACCTGACATAATTCTAAAATATTTGGAAAGAAAAATTTGGTTACTAGTGTGTGAGAAGAGAGGTACGAGACACATAAATAAAATCTCAAAGCCAAATTTGTTGTCATACTCTGGATGAGAGCAACATTTACTGCTGAGAAGACTTGGGTACTTAAAGTGGCAGTAAACTCATACAATTAAATTCCAGTTAAATTACTCATTGAAATCAATTGAAATGTCTGCTCTGTTTGCATGGCTTCCTACCTGCTTGCTTTCATAGTAATCCTTTGTTTTGCGTGCAATGATGTCACCAGGGCATGCGCATTTAGTCACATTTTTCCGGCAAGCTCTTCTTGCCGGAAAATGGCGTTTACATGCTGGGGCTATGTATTCTCCTCCGCGCTTGGCGCCAGCCATGTGATCTCGTGATACTACATCCCCGTGATCTCGCAATACTACATCCCCATTCAGAAGATGAGCAAGGCTTGGGAATTACTGCGCACGTGCGGGATTATGGCCGTGACGAGCGAGTGAGGGCGGAAATAAACTACTCTGCAGACCCAGAAGACAGGAGTTACAATGGCGGCGGCTACAAACAAGCAGGGGCTTTACAAAAATATTTATTATATCAAGTAAGAAGCATTCTATTTGCCTTCTCTATGTGGTGCATCGGTTATAAACAACTCATTGTCATTCATTATTTATAATTTGTGGTTCAATGATCGGAGTTTACTACCGCTTTAATATAAGACCCAGGCATGTGCTCTGGGTGCCAAGGTCTAGAGGCTGATCCTAGTACTGTAAGGCCAAGGAGTTGAGCCAAGCAGTCTATACTCACTGATCCATGACAAGTGTGAAAGGAAACTTGCAAACTGGAAAAATATTAGAAAACACAATAAACACAAGAGGGCTGGTAATATCTGACCTTGTGAAATGGATTGCAGATCTAGATTTGGTGCATGGCCTTGAAGTAGATCTTTGAGTATTCCTGGGTTTGATTCATATCAGGGCTCTGTTATGGATTTTGTATGTTCTCCCTATAGCTTTTTTTTTGTGTGTTCTCCAGAGTTCCCCTGGGTTTTTGAATCATACTGATGCATTATTTGACTTTTCTGAAATGAGTTTTAGTGCATGTCATTGTCTGATTGTGCTCTTTGCTTTACAGTACAATGTCTATTGTGAGCATGGGACCTTTGCAGTGCCTGCAATTAGAGACAACGAAGCATATACGCCTTTCAGGTCAAGGGTTGGAATTGAAGATACTGCCAATGTTGACCCCAATAATTCCATACATTCACTGATCAAACCTTTGTTTGATTTATGAAAGACATTTAGGGTCATGATTCACAGACCTATTCACCCCTTCTAATAAGATTTACCTTCGTCTAGATTTTGTTCTTGTTTCTTGATTTTAAAGTGGCCTGATACTCAACTTAGTCCAAGTCCTTCTTCCTACTCCCGGCTTGGGAGATAGTTTGCTTGTTGGGTACCTACACCATGTAACTTGGCCTGCTGCTCTTGTTTATGAGAGGATCTTCTCTTTGGATGGTGAAAGTACTTGCCTCACAGTTTCAAACCTTGCACTGGTCTCTGGAGGGGTTAACTTAGTTCAGTTTTTTACCAACATACAGTACATGTATGATAATGATTTTTACATCTAAATCTTAAATACAACTTTGGGTAAATCTTTGATTTTAAAGTTGGTTTCTTTAATATTCATGATATTTATAAAGAAATTGTTTCATTTGACAGCATTATTTGCCCGGATCCATTTGTCAGTCTGAGCTGGCCAATGCAACAGTTTTCTGTGGATTCTAACATTGTTTCCATGACCTCACAATTCCTGCAGATTTACCAATGATTCACTCCACATACTAAACATACCACATGCTGCTCCAGGTGAGATTACACACCACACTCTATAGTTACATCTCAGATGCTGGCTCAGCTTGTCTCCACTGAAGCAATCAATTGTACCAGCAACAGAAACACCGCACACCAAGATCCAAAATAATATTCTTACTTTATTAAAATAGCCAGCAGGAGCTAGTTTTAACTGACGCGTTTCGCTCTAGACACAGCTCTTTTTCAAACTGCACATGCAGTCAGTAATTCTTTGCATTCACCTACTGCAACTTTTGCTGATTTATGAACCTAGGAAAATACTGATGCATCCAAGCAAACAATTGTGTCTGAGATTCAACCTTTAGAAATATAGACCTAAGTTATATTGCAGTGGAAAGATAAATCAACTTGGTTAAAAAAATCACTAGAAAATGTAAAAGCTGAACTCCAGGCGGACAGTTAAATACACAGTTTAAAGTGACTGTTTTGCTAGAAGACTTGACACCTTGCAAAAGAGTTATATTTCATAGCAGACTAGTTTGCAGTAACTCCTATCTTTGCTATCTTTATGATGAGCTACATCAGCCGCAGATTCTTCAGCATACAGTACATTTCCATGAGCTGAGCACTCTGGTTTCAGCTTCTGGCTACTAATTCACTGTAAGTCTACAGGGACCCAGTAGAGGCCTAAGGGTGGAACCAGACCCAGTAGAGGCCTAAGGGTAAGGGTAGAACCATAGAGCACAGCAAGGGGTGCAGGCATCCAGCACATGGAAGCTTGTCTTATGTCAAAGATGCTTCAACTGTTGTAGCTCTTCAAGCTGGTAAATATTACAATTTCTTTTGCATGGTGGTTTTTGTAAGATCATTTTTGCTGGTGACTGAATTGCTATAATCCGATAGAAATGGTATTATGGGACAAACAGCTGCTCCATCCCTATTAATTAAATAACAAAAAGCATCTCCCATGGAACTTTGTTGCAGCAATAGAAATCACACAAACATATTTTATATACAAAAAAAGTTTTTTGTCTTTATTATACAACATATTCCAAAAAATTATTTTTAAAAATGAACAAGGATTTCTGGTTTGTTACATATCATGTCCTAACAGTTGCCATTTGTAATACATCTAAAGCCAACCACACATGTGGCATGATTCACCATACATTACATTGAAGATGTTCAAATCTAAAATGCAAAACCACTAGAGATCCCCAATGCGTTTCAGCTACATATAGCCTTCTTGTCTTCTTCAGGGGATAACATGGTGGCAACGAATCTATATATGTGAAGGAAAAAAGGAATTATATAGCAAAAATTGTATGGGTTCAATTTTATATATTAGAGATGTTAATACATTATTGAGAGATCAAACTTACAAAATGGACATGAACACAACTTTAAACCAGCAGTTAAAAGCCACAGTCCAGTTGCTATATTCCTTTCCAGTGGTCATTGATACTATATGTGTGTGTATATATATATATATTAGAAGGCCAGTATGGTGGCCTGAATTCATGGGAGGAGCCCATGGGAGGGTATTTAAGCAGACCACACCCTTGTGGTCTATGTCAGTTCCGGTGCGCGATACCACATGTCACTAGGCCTGCTCTTCCCAGCTCACTTCGTGTCTGTGAATCTGTGCGTTCGATTACCAGTGTGTTGCGGCTTCTCAGTTGTCTTCGTCGGCGGTTCTTGCTCGCTGTTTCAGGTAGGGTTGGAACCTTTTAGTTTCATACCCAATGTTACGATTCGTCATGTTTGCTATGCTGCATCCCTTTCGTACTTTGCTGCCTCCCAGTTGTTGCCGGTCATGTCCTGACATCATTTGGCACAGGCATAGTAGATTCGCAGGTTTCCTTTGCCTTGTTTGTCATCACATCCACAAACATATGATTCGTTCGAAGATCCAAGCCTCTGAGTCACTGTCGGTCGTGTTCCGATATCACTCGACACAGGCTTCGCTGCTCATAAGATTCACTGTCTATGGGGTTGCCGCCTCATCCATTTGGAGATTAGTATATATTGATTGCACGGGTTCTGTGGCTGATTGAGGTGGTAATTAGACCCACCTGGTGCCTTGTCTGCACTTTGATTAGCCTCGTGGGTTAGGTGGTTGGTATGTGTTTGGTTAGAAGAGGGGGTGGCTCCTAAGCATAACACTACAATGGCCCAATTTGAATCCCGGTCGCGTCGGTGACATAGTGTTTCATATCATCGGCAAGTCGATTCCTGTTGTCACACATCACAAGCTTCCTGCAGCTCAGTCTCCTTCATGGGGCTCCTGCCACAAGCAACCAGTTATTACTCAGACCATTCATACGGTCGCACTTACTCAAACACACACGACCAGCTTCATAAACTCTGACCCGAGTCGGCACGATTTGTCCTTGTTTTCGCCTCCCTGCCGAGACTACTTTCTTGCAATTGTTGTAAGCACATCTCCAGTGACACACGATCCTACTACTCATTGTCTTCAGTGGCACACAGTTTGGTCACTGACGTCTCTTGTTTGTCGTTTTTCCCTTAGGTCAGTTGAGTTCAGGTTGTTCCATCCTGTACTAGGTTGGACATGCTTTCCATAAAAAAAACAAAAAGAACAAAAGAAAAAAAGAGACAAACCAAAAGAAAGAAAAAAAACATCATACACTCTAAAGCCGATTCGTATCGGATCCATTTCATTACTCTGTAGCCAATTAATTTCAGGCACATTACAACCAACTCATATCGGTCATTTCATTCACCCCACAACCAATTTGTATTAAATCCAGTGCATACTTACTACAGTCTGATTCGTATCGGATGCATTACACACACCGATTTGTATCGGATCATGTCATTTACTCTGTTCGTACTGTTTCCCTACCTACCGATTCACATCGGTTCATGCCATACCCTACAGCCAATTCGTATCGGCTCATGTCACTTACCCTCCAACCGATTTGTATCGGTTCATTTCCTAACCTACAACCGATTCCTAACAGATCCAATTTAGTACTCATCACAGACTGAGTCGAATCTAGTCGTGTCGGCGGCACAATTCCTATGGGTTGCACTGCACACATTGATTCATATCAGTTCATGTCATTTACTCTGTTCGTACTATTTACCAACCTACCGACTCTACTTACCGATTCGTGTCGGTGCATATCATACCCTACAACCGATTCATATCGGATCCATTTTTCATACTGATATCAGCCCAATTCGAATCTAGTTGCGTCGGCAGCACAGCGATTCATATCGGTTCATGTTATTTCCCTACAACCGGTTTGTATCGGATCCATTGCATAGTTGCTACAGTTCGATTCAAACCTAGTCACGTCAGCGGCACAACGGTTCGCATCGGATGCACCACACACACACCGATTCATTTTGGCGAGGCCTGTTCTGAGTAGAACCTGTCCTGTTAAACTGCTGTATGGTCTTGGCCACCATGCTGCAGCTCAGTTTCAGGGTCTTGGCAATCTTCTTATAGCCTAGGCCAGGGATATGCAATTAGCGGACCTCCAGCTGTTGCAGAACTACAAATCCCATGAGGCATAACAAGACTCTGACAGCCACAAGCATGATACCTAGAGGCAGAGGCATGATGGGACTTGTAGTTTTGCAACATCTGGAGGTCCGCTAATTGCTTATCCCTGGCCTAGGCCATCTTTATGTAGAGCAACAATTCTTTTTTTCCAGATCCTTAGAGAGTTCTTTGCCATGAGGTGCCATATTGAACTTCCAGTAACCAGTATAAGAGAGTGAGAATGATAACACCAAATTTAACAGACCTGCTCCCCATTCACACCTGAGACCTTGTAACACTAATGAGTCACATGACATCGGGGAGGGTAAATGGCTAATTAGGCCCATTTAGAACATTTTCACTTAGGGGTGTGCTCACTTTTGTTGCCAGCGGTTTACACATTAATGGCTGTCTGTTGAGTAATTTTGGGGGTACAACAAATTTACACTGTTATACAAGCTGTACACTCACTACTTTACATTATAGCAAAGTGTCATTTCTTCAGTGTTGTCACATGAAACGATAGAATAAAATATAATAATGCAGTATGGTTTCATTAAAAAAAAAACAAAAAAAACAAACAATAATCCTGATTTGATTTATTATAGGCCAAGAACACTACAAAAATGTAAAATAACTATTTTTTTCCTATTATTTAATTTTTTTAGTCATTTATTATTATTGTTAGTACTGTTATTGTATCTGACAGTTACATTATTAAATAGATGGCACCACAGATGAACACTGCAACCAAGTGTACATCTGCAGGCTGATTTAAGCATTTTATTAAAATAAATTTAATACAAATAAAAAAAAATGATTTTTACATTTTTTTTTCTTAAATCATTGATTTTTATCCACCCTGATTTTGACAGGGCACCGGGAGCGTGCAGCGCATGTGCTCTTGGCACAGCTGTATTGGCAGCAATTCACACAAATACACTGAGCAAAATTATAAACGCAACACTTTTGTGTTTATACTCCGAAAGCATTTTATTAAAATACATTTGATAAAAATTAAATAAAAAAATTCAGATTTTTACATTTAAAAAAAAAAATCATTGATGTTTATCCACCACCTGGAGCGTGCAATGCATGTGCTCTTGGCACAGCTGTATTGCCAGCAATTCATGCATATATGTGGCCTCTCAGCACCAAGGACCAGGCACTGACAGGCTGCATATTTGCGTATGGCCAGCGCCAAGGACCACGCTCTGAGAGGCTGCATATTTGTGTACAGCTGGCGCCAAGGACCAGGCTCTGAGAGGCTGCATATTTTCGTACGGCTGGCACCAAGGACCAGGCTCGGAGAGGCTGCATATTTGCGTATGGCCGGCGCCAAGGACCAGGCTCTGAGATGCTGCATATTTGCATACGACCAGTGCCAAGGACCAAGTTCTAAGAGGCTGTATATTTGGGGAGGAACACGAAGGACAAGTATGTGTGCTAGAGACTTTGGAGGAAACAGAAGTTTTGAGTTGAACTCTGAGAAAAGAACCATGAAGGACATTACATCTTGATTCCATCTCTAAGTTGAATAACTGTTTCGTTTACTTATTGCATACATATTGTACATGCTTATTTTGCAAAAAGGATAATTGGCTTGTGCATGTTGTAGGCATATTTTGTAACTATAAATTGTGTTTTGTGCAGTTGTATGTGCGGATGAAGAAATTTTTTTTTTTACATTTTTTGTTTGGATATTTATTATAGCAAAAACTAAAAAATATTGATTTTTTTTCAAAATTGTCACTCTTTTATTGTTTATAGTGCAAATAATAAAAACCGCAGAGGTGATCAAATACCACCAAAAGAAAGCTCTATTTGTGGGGAAAAAAGGGCGTAAATTTTGTTTGCGTAAAGCGTCACGCGATTGCACAATTGTCAGTTAAAGCGACACAGTACCGTATCACAAAAAATGCTCTGGTCAGGTAGTGGGAAAATCTTTCCGGGGCTGAAGTGGTTAAATATACTCACTCTTATTTAATTCATAAACATGATTTGAAGCATGCAGGATAATTAGCAGCAGAAATATAATGTATGTATATTTGTTAGAATTAATCAGCAAGTAGCAGTGTGAGGTGTGGACATGTAGAGTAAAACACTGAGCTGTCTCTGATACGGAGAATTCCTGCCATGCTACCTGAAAGCTCTTCACTTGGATCATTCAGCTTATTTCCCAGCATTAGTCAATGGAGCCGCCTGTGCAGCTGTCCAGGGTCCTGAATATTCTGATGCTGGGTACTTGCATCTGCTGTGGCCACATAACATGTACACATCACTACACAAATGGACATGCTGCGTGTTCTGCGTCTGTAGCCAGATGTTAATGAAAAACCTTTCTTTAATATTGTAATTTAATGGAATCCCTTTGTGTAGCATATAAATAGGAATATTGCTGTGTACCCTTAATCATCCCATTTATTTGGATACTTTGGTGTTTAGTCACAAGGCTAAGTATACAGTTAAAATGTATATTTGTAATTTTGTTTGACTTGTAATAAAATACTTCAGCCCCTAAGCCAATTTTATTTTTTTTTCACACATGTTAAAATGCACATTTTAGGCCTGAAGATTAGTTAAGCCCCCCCCCCCCCCCCCCAAATGCCACATATTTTCTGAAAGCAAAGGCCTCTGAAGAATAAAATGATGGTAGATGCAATTTTTTATGTTGCATGACATTAGCGCAACCGTTTATCAAAAAAAAGTGTGCACAAAAGTAATGTATTATATTGGTAAAATGCAGATAAGGTTGTTCCGATTAACCACTTCAGCCCCGGAAGGATTTACCCACTTCTTGACCAGGCCATTTTTTGTGATATGGCACTGCGTCACTTTAACTGACAATTGTGCGGCCCTGCGACATTGTACCTAAACAAAATGGACCTCCTTTTTTTCCCCACAAATAGAGCTTTCTTTTTGGTGGTATTTTATCACCTCTGTGGTTTTAATTTTTTGCGCTCTAAACAAACAAAGAGCGACAATTTTGAAAAAAAAAAACATTTTTTACTTTTTGCTATAATACATATCCAAAAAAATATATATAAAAACACATTTATTCATCAGTTTGGGCCAAAATGTATTCTTCTACATATTTTTGGTAAAAAAAAAAATCGCAACAGGTGTATATTGATTGGTTTGCGTAAAAGTTACAACCTCGCATCTACAAACTATGGGATGAATTTAGGGACTTTTATTTATTTTTTATTGTTATTTCTGGTAATGGCAGCCATCTGCGATTTTTAGCAGGACTGAGACATTGCGGCAGACAAATCTGATCCCAAGTGACACTTTTTGGGGACCAGTGACATTATTACATTGATCAGTGCTATAAAAATATACTGATCAATGTATAAATGACACTGGCAGGGAAGGGGTTAACACTAGGGGGCGCTCAAGGGGTTAACTGTGTTCCCTCAGTGTGTTCTAACTGTAGGGGGGGATGGGCTGCCAGGAACATGACAAAGATTGCTGTTCCAGATCACTGGCATATGACCACACACAACATATGGCCGGCGCCAAGGACCGGGCTCTGAGAGGCTGCATATATCCATATGGCTGGCGCCAAGGACCAGGCTCTGAGAGACTGCATATTTGCGTATGGCTGGCGCCAAGGACCAGGCTCTGAGAGGCTGCATATTTGAGTATGGCTGGCGCCAAGGACCAGGCTCTGAGAGGCTGCATATTTGCATACAGCCGGCACCAAGGACCAGGCTCTGAGAGGCTGCATATTTGCATATGGCTGGCGCCAAGGACCAGGCTCTGAGAGGCTGGATATTTGGGTATGGCCGGCACCAAGGACCAGGCTCTGAGAGGCTGCATATTTGCGTATGGCTGGCGCCAAGGATCAGGCTCTGAGAGGCTGCATATTTGTGTATGACTGGTGCCAAGGACCAGGCTCTGAGAGGCTGCATATTTGTATATGGCCGGCACTAAGGACCAGGCTCTGAGAGGCTGCATATTTGCGTACGGCCGGCGCCAAGGACCAGGCTCTGAGAGGCTGCATATTTGCGTATGGCTGGCGCCAAGGATCAGGCTCTGAGAGGCTGCATATTTGCGTACGGCCGGCGCCAAGGACCAGGCTCTGAGAGGCTGCATATTTGTATATGGCCGGCACTAAGGACCAGGCTCTGAGAGGCTGCATATTTGCGTACGGCTGGCACCAAGGACCAGGTTTCTAAGAGGCTGTATATTTGCGTACGGCCGGCGCCAAGGACCAGGCTCTGAGAGGCTGCATATTTGTATATGGCCGGCACTAAGGACCAGGCTCTGAGAGGCTGCATATTTGCGTACGGCCGGCACCAAGGACCAGGCTCTGAGAGGCTGCATATTTGCGTATGGCTGGTGCCAAGCACCAGGCTCTGAGAGGCTGCATATTTGCGTATGGCCGGCGCCAAGGACCAGGTTCTGAGAGGCTGCATATTTGCATACGGCCGGCGTCAAGGACCAGGCTCTGAGAGGCTGTATATTTGCGTACTGCTGGCACCAAGGACCAGATTCTGAGAGGCTGCATATTTGCATATGGCCGGCGCCAAGGACCAGGCTCTGAGAGGCTGCATATTTGTGTACGGCCGGCGCCAAGGGGTTAAGGAGGACACAGCTTATCAGGATCTCAAATGTAAGTGAATGGGGGCATTTTTAAAAAAAAACACATTCTGGCTTATGTTTATAGGGTAGACCTGAATACGTTAATGTTAAAAAATAGGAGGATTTAATACTACTTCAGTAAATAAACTATGGGTGGAAAAGGGTTAAACACATACATGTTAGCTGCATTCCCTATAAAAGTATTTATAATTCTTTTCCGCCATTTAAATAAAAAAAGGACGTAGATTTGAATTTTTTACATAATTCTCACTGAATTGTGTGCCTTGTCTGCAATTCTTCAAACTCCATCCAATGCCTTTTTCTGACGTCAAATTGAGTCGTTGTTTAAAGTGTATAAAGAATCTAATATGCAAACTATATAATCACAACCTTAATGGTAGTTTTCCTATTCTCCATTTGTCTATAGTAGTTAGCATTTTCTCCACAACAGAACAGTAATCCCTATGTGACAGCAATATTTATTGTATAGAAAATGCAAAATGCCATCTTCTATTCATTGCAGATAACTAAACATTGCAGATGCCAAATTACAGTGATTGATCATAAATTACAGAGCCTGCGCTCAGCACTGTGGAATCTACAATACATAATAATGCCGAGCCTGGAAAGTAATGTTTACATACTAAATCTAATGTGGCACATCAACAAGAATGTGAGAACTTGCCACAATGGAAATTTTGTACTATGTTAATCCTTTCGCCTTGTGAGCAGGGTGCCATTACGCTGCAAAAGTGTCAATTTTTTCTTTCTTTTTTTTTTTTTTTTCTTTAGTGCTTTGCTCTAAAGGTTTATTCAAAATCAGTCATTCTCTTTTTTTTTGCTCAGCCATGCTTTTTTTGAGCCACGAGTAAATAACCGTATTTCACAAAAAAGGCGAACTACACATTTTTTGATTCTCAGAATATACAAGCACAAAGAATTAGGCAGCATGCGAGCATAAAAACTGATAGTTACCAAGGTACACAAGGGGCACCTACATAATGCAGGCCAGTAAAAAGTGGCTTCTCTTGGAGTTAAAGAACGCCAAACTTGCATCTAGATGTAAGACCCCATGCAGGAGAATAACAACACCACTTCAACTAAAGTATATAGAGACTAAATTGGGTACTCTGATAATGTAAGGGCTTAGTGTTTAGCATTTATGCCTTACAGCACTGGGGTTCTAGGTTTTAATCTTGGCCAGGACAATATCTGCATGGAGTTTGCATGTTCTCCTCCTACACTCCATTGATAGGTGAATTGGCTCCCGTGTGTAAAAATTGGCTATGTGCATTTACATTTTGCATGCCAGCCTCAAACTGAACAGTTGGGGAGGGTTTCCGAAAGATCTGGTGACCTGCATTAGCTACACACTTTTGCTTTTGCAGTGGCTCCCTGATAGTGGTAGTGGTGGACTATGCCTGAGCTTATAATCTCAATCAGGGGCACATATGACAAGGTGACAACACATGGTTGTAATTTGAAGACAGTTGTCACCCTTTTGTTTCTTGACCTTTTATCTAAGATCAAGTATAGTATCTGTTCTTATCAGTTTTCAGGAACAGAACTCCAATTCCCCTTCCCAGTCGGGGGCGTCAGTTAGTAATTCCCAATGTAATAAGGTGGGTACCGTGGGGGGGCTCTTTTCATCCCAGGATGAATCCGGCTTGGTTTACTGGGTTTGTCCCCAGTTAAAGGCAGAGCTCTCCCTGAGCACTTTATGATAGGAATGGTGCTTTTGTCTGGCCAGGGGCTAGGGAGGGGCAAGGAGGTAATGTGCCCCTTGGGGTGGTGTCCCAGGGGTGCGAGAAAAACACTATATGTTTGGGACCCCCACTGAAGCTTACTGGCACTAGATTCACATCACTTTGCATGCACCTCTACATGCTTTCCAAGCAGACTTCTTAGCTAGCTTGGACCAATTTATACTGGTCGGGAAGGCTGTCTAGTGTATTGCATTGGCGCTTTTTTATCTTTTATTTATTTATTGCAAATATTTGTCACAGCCACTTACACTGCAAGTGTAGTATGTTTTTTGTTACAGGGACAGAGGATGCAGGTTTTTCAGGACCTACCTTGATGTTGGGTGAAGGATCTGTGGACTTCAGGTCTTGTTCCTTTCCCTAACTGGGAGTCTCTCTTTGGGGGAGCCCTCACCAAGTACTTGGAGCTTTGGAAGGTCCCTAAGCAGGACCCACCTAGCTTCAGCTCAGATATACCATAAAATACCTAAAAATCCATAAAATTCCACCTAGGTTCACACTGGGAACCGCATGTGCATCACAAAGGAATCTGACACTGTTCAATTTTAATAGCTCAAATTGCACCGCATCTGCATAAAAAAAAGGTGCATTTTTTTTTTAATAAAGACCTGCATGACTGCAGAACAAACAGCTGTATTACCTGGCAACAGGGAGTGGAAAAGCCCAAAATAAACTTGCAGAATCAAAAAAACTCTAACTATGTTACAGGGGGGCTCGGAAAAGCGTAAACTGCCATGGTAATGCTTAAGACATCCTGCATTATACTGTATGTCTTTTTTTTGCTCATAGTTCTAATCTAATTAGTATGTAGTTTTGCTCAGTCGTGAGTGGGTTGCTGTACATGATACCCTAAGTATATACTAGTGTTCTATACCACATTATGAGTGTTCATTGTCTCCCAGTAATAGTAGCTGTTAGTCATTCTTTGTTACACTTGGGGGAAAACTGGTGGTTGTGTAATTTAGAAACAAAAAGAGGATGCAAATGTGTTTTTCTTTTTTTGCAAGGGGATATTTTAACCTGCAGCTCAAGAATCAAGAATATCGATACCACTGGGGATAAAATATTTCTTTACTGTACTACTTTGTTTTCCAAGCCTGTGCATTACAAATTCTGAATTTCATCTCTTGGTGGCATAATAAGGATCTGTAAAAGGAACATAGAAAGTAAAATATTATCTCCCGGTGACACAAGAAGAATTCATAAAAGGAACATATAAAGTTAACCGGCTTAGTCGGTAAGGCAGTGAAAACACAAAAATGTTAGAACTTTAGCTACAAACTTGACTTCATTCTACTGAAAGGTGCATGTTCTACTCAGAGACAATGAAAAACAATTGTAATTAGCATTTCAGCAGCACCAGGAGCATGCTCTTTGCAAGTAAGTTCACTCATTTATGACATATAGGGCAGTGACTTTGGAAATGTTTCCCCCCAACCCACTGGAGATCGGAGTGGTGAGGGATCTCTAGGTAAGTGGGTGTATTGTCTTGGCTATTTGTAGTGGCTTTATAGCACTGATATGGAGTTAGATTTTAAGACCATGTGTTCAAGAAGCAAAGCTCCCCTTATTGATATGCAAATAAACCAGTTGTGTTGGTTTAGGAGCAGAGGACAGGATATGATATACAAGAAGTTGGGGGGAGGAGTTTAGGACTTTTGAACAGGCATGGAAGAGACAAAGAACAGTTTGGGGAGGAACACAAAGGACGAGGATGTGTGCTAGAGACTTTGGAGGAAACAGAAGTTTTGAGTTGAACTCTAAGAAAAGAACCATGAAGGACATTACATCTTGATTCCATCTCTAAGTTGAATAAATGTTTTGTTTACTTATTGCATACATATTGTACATAATTGGCTTGTGCATGTTGTACGCATATTTTGTAACTATAAATTGTGTTTTTTTTACATTTTTTTGTATGGATATTTAGTATAGCAAAAACTAAAAAATATAGATTTTTTTTCAAAACTGTCACTCTTTTTTTGTTTATAGTGCAAATAAGAAAAAGGTGTGAGGTGATAAAATACCACAAAAAAAGCCCTATTTGTGGGGAAAAAAAGGACGTCAATTTTGTTTGCGTATATCATCGCACGACTGCGCAATTGACAGTTAAAGCGATGCAGTACCGTATCACAAACAGTGCTCTGGTCAGGAAGTGGGAAAATTTTTTCGGGGCTGAAGTGGTTAAATATACTCACTCTTATTTAATTCATAAACATGATTTGAAGCCTGCAGGATAATTAGCAGCAGAAATATAATGTATGTATATTTGTTAGAATTAATCAGCAAGTAGCAGTGTGAGGTGTGGACATGTAGAGTAAAACACTGAGCTGTCCCTGATACGGAGAATTCCTGCCATGCTACCTGAAAGCTCTTCACTTGGATCATTCAGCTTATTTCCCAGCATTAGTCAATGGAGCCGCCTGTGCAGCTGTCCAGGGTCCTGAATATTCTGATGCTGGGTACTTGCATCTGCTGTGGCCACATAACATGCAGACATCACTACACAAATGGACATGCTGCGTGTTCTGCGTCTGTAGCCAGATGTTAATGAAAAACCTTTCTTTAATATTCTTTAATACTGTAATTTAATGGAATCCCTTTGTGCAGCATATAAATAGGAATATTGCTGTGTACCCTTAATCATCCCATTTATTTCGATACTTTGGTGTTTAGTCACACAACTAAATATACAGTTAAATGTATATTTGTAATTTTGTTTGACTTGTAATAAAATACTTCAGCCCTTGAGCCAATTTTCATTTTTTTTTTTTTAATGCACATTTTAGGCCTGAAGATTAGTTAAGCCCCCCAAATGCCACATATTTTCTGAAAGCAAAGGCCTCTGAAGAATAAAATGATGGTAGATGCAATTTTTTGTGTCGCATGACATTAGAGCAGCAGTTTATCAAACTCATAATTTTGACAAAAAATGTGCACAGAAGTAATATATTACCCAATTTGGTAAAATGCAGAAGATAAGGTTGTTCTGATTAAGCACTTCAGCTCTGGTTGGATTTACCCGCTTCCTGACGAGGCCATTTTTTGTGATTCGGCACTGTGTCCCTTTAACTGACAATTGCGCGGTCCTGCGATGTTGTACCTAAACAAAATTGATGTCCTTTTTTCCCACAAATAGAGCTTTCTTTTGGTGGTATTTGATCACCTATGCGGTTTTTATTTTTTTCGCTATAAACAAAATAAAGCAACAAATGTATTCATCAGTTTAAGCCAATATATATTCTTCTACATATTTTTGGTAAAAAAAAAAAAAATCGCAATAGGCGTATACTGTTTGGTTTGCATAAAAATTACAAACTCGCGTTTGCAAAATATGGGATAGATTTAGGGACTTTTATTTATTTTTTATTGTTTTTACTTGTAATGGCAGCGATCTGCGATTTTTAGCAGGACTGTGACATTGAGGCAGACAAATGTGACCGCAAATGACACTTTTTGGGGACCAGTGACATTATTACATTGATCAGTGCTATAAAAATGCACTGATCAATGTATAAATGACACTGCCAGGGAAGGGGTTAACACTAGGGGGCGCCCAAGGGGTTACCTGTGTCAGTGTGTTCTAACTGTAGGGGGGTATGGGCAGCCAGGGACATGACAAAGATCGCAGTTCCCGATCACTGGGAACAGAAAATCTCCAACATGTCCCCTGTGAGAACGTCTGCACACCGCATGTCCACTATATCAAATACACAAACTGATGTACAATGACGGCGATTTGCGCTATCCTGTCACCTTGCTGCAGTATAACTGCGGTGGGTGGTTGGGAAGCGGTTAAATAGATACCCAACATGGCAAGCCTTAAAATTGCTTGCACAAGTGAAACAGTGACAAACCTTGCTACCCTAAATTGTAGGCGACATTTAACCACTTCAGCCCCAGAAGGAATTACCCCCTTCCTGACCAGAGCACTTTTTGCGATACG
Organism: Glandirana rugosa; assembly: GCA_018402905.1. NCBI lineage: Eukaryota > Metazoa > Chordata > Amphibia > Anura > Ranidae > Glandirana > Glandirana rugosa. The sequence goes on along the minus strand of BLSH010145660.1, from coordinate 2,553,008 downwards.
GCACTGCGTCGCTTTAACTGACAATTGCGCGGACATGTGATGTTGTACCCAAACAAAATTGACAACCTTTTTTTCCCACAAATAGAGCTTTCCTTTGGTGGTATTTGATCACCTCTGCGGTTTTTATTTTTTGTGCTATAAACAAACAAAGAGCAATAATTTTGAAAAAAAACAATTTTTTTTACTTTTTGCTATATCCAAAAAAAAAAAAAAATATATATATATATATATATATATATATATATATATATATATATATATAAAACAAATGTATTCCTCAGTTTAGGCTGATTTATATTCTTCTACATATTTTTGGTGAAAAAAAATTGCAATAGCGTATATTGATTGGTTTGTGCAAACGTTATCGCATTTACAAACTATGGGAATAGATTTATGGCATTTTATTATTATTATTTTTTTTTTTTTACCAGTAATGGCGGTGATCAGCGTTTTTTAGTGGGACTATGATATTGCGGCTGACAGATCGGACATTTTTGACACTTTTTTGGAACAATGACAATTATATAGCGATCAGAGCTACTGATTACTGTATAAATGTCATTGACAGGGGAGGGGTTAACACTAGGGGGCAATCAAGGGGTTAAGTGGAGGTGTTTCTATCTCTAGGGAGAGTGTAGTGCCTGGGGGTGGAGAGAGAAAGCTGCTCTCGGTCACTGGGAACAGATGATCTCTCTCCACTTCCCTGTCCATTCCCTTCCCATATATAGCATATAATGCATTTGCCGTTTTCGTATGTAGGCACCCGAATGTATGTGTTTATGTATCTATCTTATTTATTATTTGAAATGTTTACATTTTTTTATTTTAAGCATAACTTTATTGCTATCACATAGGGCAGTGTTTCTCAACCCTTTTTCAGAAAAGGCACTCTTTAAATTTATGGGCAGTCTTGAGGAACCCCACTCTAAAATGTAAAAACTATTCTTATAGTTTTACACAATGCATCGACATCCAAACGTAGGACACCCAATGTTAGACGTGATTTATTCTCCCAAAGAAAATACATTTTTGCACACTGGTACTGACTAGTATTCCAATGTTTCTCTTCTCCCTCAATTTCTCTCCATCGGTCAGCTAATGTCACCCCAGTGCTGGGGGAGAGGGGCATAGAGGGGTCAAACAAGGATGCTGCGGAGGCAACAGACATCCTCCTTATTAACTGATGACATAAGTGCTTGTTAGGATGCCAGTGTAATTATGGTGCACAATGAAAACCCATAGCTTTGTTTAACTAAAAGGCAGGCTTCATCCAAGCCATGCCGGCTTGTATACAATTTTGGATCAATTTTAGGCATTTGCCAAGGCACCCCTGATGAAGCTCCAAGGCACCCTGGTTGAAAAAGGCTGACATAGGGAACCAATAACTCCCTATGTGATACCATATAGGTTGGGACAGGTCCTCTTTATTGAGACATCAGGGGTCTGTTAGGGCTGGGGGGCATGTTTCAGTGATTGTGGTTGGTGACCCCTTTTTTAGAGTCTCTTAAAACATGGCTATAATGAAGACAATTGAGAATTGTAGACAAAGGCTGCAAGTGCTGATCATTGTGTTCCGGTGGGGGGAGTCCCCCTGTCAGAACACAATAGCACAGCTGGGGAGATCGCTGTGACATTAAATACTGTTGTTATGGCAGCAGCTAGCTGCCATAACTCCGGTATTTTTTTTGTACTGCAGGCGATTCTGCGTCTGATAAAAGGGGTCCTGGCAGCGGATTCGCCATGGGAGCACTTTTAGAGGCAGTGGGAGAGGTGACATCCCCCGCTGCTTTCCATTCGCCTCCGGGCTTACCGGACCTTCTGGTTAGCCTAAATCCGATCTATTGTGCCAGGTGCTTGGGCAGAAAGCCCAAAAAGGGAAAGATAGCCCTCACTCAGCTCTATGGCTCTTGGAGGACTGGAGCGGCGTCCCAACGTCACTTTTACCTTTCGGCCTTAGAGTGATGATTTTTTTTCTTCCCTTAAAGGCAAAATTACTTTATTTATTTTTGTCTTTGCTTTTTAAGGTAAATGAGAGATCTGAGGTCTTTTTGACCCCAGACCTCTCAATAAAGAGGACCTGTCATGCATATTTTTATTACAAGTGATGTTTACATTCCTTGTAATAGGAATAAAAGTGATAAAAAAAAAAAAACAAACCAAGGGACAGTGTAAAAATAAAAAATAAAATTATTATTTTTTTCTTATTTAAGTGCCCTGTCCCTCCATGCTCATGTGCAGAAGCAAACGCATACGTAAGTCGTGCCCACATATGTAAAGGGCGTTCAAACCACACATGTGAAATATCGCCGCGACCGTTAGAGTGAGAGCAATAATTCTAGCACCAGACCTCCTCTTTAACTCTAAACAGGTAACCTGTAAAAAAAGCGTCTCCTATGGAGATCTTTAAATACAGTAGTCTATCGCCATTCCACGAGCATGCGCAATTTTAACGCATGACATGTTAGGTATCTATTTGCGTAACATCTTTCATATTATAGAAAAAAAATTGGGCTAACTTTACTGTTTTGGTTTTTTTAACCGCTTGCCGACCGCTGATCGGCATTTGACGGCGACAATGTGGCTTTGTAACGCAAAACGCCGTCATACGACGGCGGCCGCGATACAGAGCCACTGTGAGCGCGCGTGCACCGCCAGAGGCGCGCGCGCGCGCTCACTGTGTTCGGGGGGGGCCACCCACGATGCCCCCCCCGGAGTGAAAGAGCGGAGGTCCGTGTATGTAAACACGGACCTCCGCTCTGTGTGAGGGGGAAGGGCTGTGATCACAGCCTTCCTGTACATGAAGGCTGTGACCACTTCTCTTCCCCAGCTAGGCAAGCCCCCACACAGTTAGAACACGCCCAGGGAACATAGTTAACCCTTAGCGTGCCCCCTGCAGGTTAACCCCTTCCCTGCCAATGGCATTTACACAGTAATCAGTGCATTTTTATAGCACTGATCGCTGTATAAATGCCAATGGTCCCAAAAAAGTGTCAAAATGGTCCGACATGTCCGCTGAAATATCGCAGTACCGCAAAAAATCGCAGATCGCCGCCATTTTTAGTAAAAAATAAAAAAAAAATTAAAAACCCCAAAAATGAATTCTCATCATCCGTAAACGCGACCACTTTTGCGCAAACCAATCAATAAACGCCGATTGCGATTTTTTTTTATCGCAAATATGAGGAAGAATATAAATCGGCCAAAAACGGTGAAAAAAAATGTTTTTTTATATATTTTTTTTGGATTTGTATTTTAGCAAAAAGTAAGAAATTTGGGTTTTTTTGCAAAATTGTCGCTCTTCTTTTGTTTATAGCGGCGATCAGAAATGACGCAGAGGTGATCAAATACCACCAAAAGAAAGCTCTATTTGTGGGGAAAAAAGGATGCAAATTTCGTTTGGGTACAACTCCGCACGACCGCGCAATTGTCAGTTAAAGCGACGCAGTGCCGAATCGCAAAAAGGGCTCCGGTCCTAAAGCTGGGAATCCTTCCGGGGCTAAAGTGGTTAAATTAAAAAAATTGTATTCTTTCCAAAAACATTGCATCTGAAAGACCGCTGTGCAAATAAGATGTGCTGTAAAATATTACAACAATCACCATTTTATTCTGTAGGGTCTCTGCTTAAAAAAAATATAATGTTTGAGGGTTCTAAGTAATTTTCTAGCAACAAAAATCTAATTTAAGCTTGTAAGCAAAAAACTCCAGAAAGGCCTGATCTGAAAGTGGTTAAAAGTTCGCAACTCAAAGGTTCGTATGTAGGGGACTTTGGGGGGCAATAATTTGGCAAACACTGCCAAATCTACCAGGATCTACCAAAATGGACACTCCCTACTAAGGAGATGTGGAGGGAGGTATAAAAGGTTATTGAAGCCTTACAGGTTTTCATATGAGACAGAAATGAATAATAAGCAGCATTCACAATGACATCCTATGGTCAGGATTAGGCTTGACCTTCAGCAGTTGAGTTGACACGCTTAAATAAGCGGGGTTTTTATAGAATGATGGCTTGCCAAACTGATTACATCTATTCATTTTAATTTAGGAGAGTATGTTTAAGCAGATTACAGAGAGGGAAATGTACATCTTTTATCATTTGTTTTGGTTTAAAAGGGAAATATAATTAAATACATCATTTCCATGTATTTTATGGTCCTGTGTGGGTATCAAAATGGATGCCATTGCATCAGATATTCTGTAATTAAACTGTGCTCCCTCTCTGTGTTGTGATCTGCAGGTACTGTGATCGCTCTGAAGGCCATAGTTAATGAATATTTGCACACTTTAAAACTCAGTGATCCGTATTACAATCTTTAAACATGTCTTCATATAGACATGACCTCTTACCACCCTTCTGTATTCTGTCTGCTAAAGAAGAGGGCAGTTAACATCTATGTATTTAATGTATTTACCATGGAGACCTTTGTGAAGATATTGTAAGAACCTTGTACTCTCTATTTGCTATAATATCACTCTCCGTGAAAATGCTCCCAGGGAAATGTTAATGTTTTTTAATGTTTTCAAGATATGCCTGATACTAAAGGGGACCTTGCACTAAAATGCAAGGTCTGCCTATGAGGCTGCAACAACCCACCCCATCCTATTTCTATCAAAACGATGTATTACTAAAATAAAAAAAAAATAGAAAATTATTTAAAAAAGAAAAAGACTTAAAGAGATTCTCCAGTATAGGGAAAAAACTATTAAAAGTCAGCAGCTACAAATACTGTAGCTGCTGACTTTTAATATAAGGACACTTACCTATCCAGGGATCCAGGCATCCCGAGCGAATTCGTCAATCAGCTTCGGGTGCAGACGCAGGCATTGTGAGTAAGGGAAATCGTCAGTGAAGCCTTCAGGCTTCCTACTGCGCAAGCATGAGTCATGTTGTGCTTTCTGAATAGTCCGGCTGTCTTCTGGGACCTGTGTGTGTCCCAGAAGGCAGCGGGGGAAAGCAGGAGGGGCCGGAAATGCTCAGAGATCACCGGGGCAAAATTACTTGGAAGTGGGTACCTGTCAAAACCAGGTACCGGCTTCCCCCTCCCCCCAAAAAAGTAACAAATGTGGTGGTGCAAACAAGCGGAGTTTCCCCTTTTGGGTGGAGATCCACTTTAAGCTGGCCTATATACATTACATTTTCTCTAGTTCAGCCCACCCTATCCATGCTAAATAAAGTGGATCAGCAAATCTGCAGTGACGGCTATTATATTCTGACAGCCAGCACCTGTAACCATTAGCATACCCTGTGTGGTCACCAATTTTACACTTGGCTCCTTCAACAAACATCGATTGAAAAATTGTTTTCAGTTGAGCCAGGAGGTGCCAACAGGGCTGTACATTGACCACATTTCATCTGATTGAGCAGAAATGGGCCGAAATTTGATCTGTTTATGGCCAGCTTTATCTTACTTCCAATCTTCCACCTGGCTTGCCTAGGCAAGGTGACATCAGTGGGTCTTTTTGGAAAGTAAGGATACCAAATCTCTCAAGAATCTCTCAAGAGAATTGGTAACCTGAGCTTTCCCAAGATCACCCCTCTGTGAGGCCCAGCGACACCAGTGGAAGGAAGCTGCTGGAATCTGTAAGAATAGTGAATGTTTTTATTACATTTTCTTTCAATGTGTTGTTTTTTTTTTCTTTTTCATTTTTATAATACAGTGTTTTGTTAACAGGTTGTGAGGAGCAGCCACATATGATGACCCTTCATTTCAGCTTCAGGATCAACCCAAAGTATTAATAAATCCTAAATGAATTACATTTATTTTGCAATAAAGTTCTTTTTTTCATGTTTTTGCATCCCTTGCTGCATTTCAATGTTACTGATATCTTGCAGCCTCTCTACAACCACTTCTGGTTCACATGTATTCCTACATGGCTTTTTATACACACATATATATATATATATATATATATATATATATATATATATACACACACACACACTATATTGTCAAAAGTATTATGACGCCTGCCTTTACACGCACATGAACTTTAATGCTTTAATGGCATCCCAGTCTTAGTCTGTAGGGTTCAATATTGAGTTGGCCCACCCTTTGCAGCTATAACAGCTTCAACTCTTCTGGGAAGGCTGTCCACAAGGTTTAGGAGTGTCTATGGGAATGTTTGACCATTCTTCCAGAAGTGCATTTGTGAGGTCAGGCGCTGATGTTGGAAGGCCTAACTCGCAGTCTCTGCTCAAATTCATCCCAATGGTGTTCTATCGAGTTGAGGCTAGGACTCTGTGCAGGCCAATCAAGTTCCTCCACCCCAAACTATTCTAACAAAGTTTGGAGCATGAAATTGTCCAAAATGCCTTGGTATGCTGACGCCTTTAAGAGTTCCCTTCACTGGAATTAAGGGGCCAAGCCCAACCTCTAACAACAACCCCACACCATAATCCCTTCTCCGCCAAATGATTTGGACCGTTGCACAAAAGTTCTATAAAGACATGGCTGAGCGAGTTTGGGTTTGAGGAACTTGACTGGCCTGTCAGTATCTACAGTATCTCACAAAAGTGCATACACCTCTCACATTTGTGTAAATATTTTATTATATCTTTTCATGTGACAACACTGAAAAATTACACTTTGCTACAATGTAAAGTAGTGAGTGTACAGCTTGTATACATGGATTACTGGAACCATATCCAGTGGTCTGATGAGACCAAGATAAACTTATTTGATTCAGATGGTGTCAAGTGTGTGTGGCGGCAACCAGGTGAGGAGTACAAAGACAAGTGCGTCTTGCCTATAGTCAAGCATGGTGGTAGGAGTGTCATGGTCTGGGGCTGCATGAGTGCTGCCAGCAATGAGCAACTACAGTTCATTGAGGGAACCATGAATGCCAGCATGTACTGTGTCATACTAAAGCAGAGCATGATCCCTTCTCTTTGGAGACTGGGCGGTAGGGCAGTATTCCAACATGATAAGGACCCCAAATCTGAGGGTAAAGGTGATGGACTGGCCAAGCATGTCCCCAGACCTAAACCCTATTGAGCATCTGTGGGGCATTCTCAAACGGAAGGTGGAGGAGTGCAAGGTCTCTAACATCCACCAGCTCCGTGATGTCGTCATGGAGGAATGGAGGAGGACTCCAGTGGCAACCTGTGAAGCTCTGGTGAACTCCATGCCCAAGAGGGTTAAGGCAGTGCTGGAAAATAATGGTGGCCGCACAAAATATTGACACTTTGGGCACAATTTGGATATTTTCACTTAGGGGTGTACTCACTTTTGTTGACAGCGGTTTAGACATTAATGGCTGTGTGTTGAGTTATTTTGAGGGGACAGCAAATGTACACTGTTATACAAGCTGTACACTCACTACTTTACATTGTAGCAAAGTGTCATTTCTTCAGCTTTGTCACATGAAAGGATATAATAAAATATTTACAAAAATGTGAGGGGCATACTTACTTTTGTGAGATACTGTGTATGTATGTATATATACAGGGTGGGCCATTTATATGGATACACCTTAATAAAATGGGAATGGTTGGTGATATTAACTTCCTGTTTGTGGCACATTAGTATATGTGAGGGGGGAAACTTTTCAAGATGGGTGGTGACCATGGCGGCCATTTTGAAGTCGGCATTTTGAATCCAACTTTTGTTTTTTCAATTGGAAGAGGGTCATGTGACACGTCAAATTATTGGGAATTTCACAAGAAAAACAATGGTGTGCTTGGTTTTAACGTAACTTTATTCTTTCATGAGTTATTTACAAGTTTCTGACCACTTATAAAATGTGTTCAATGTGCTGCCCATTGTGTTGGATTGTCAATGCAACCCTCTTCTCCCACTCTTCACACACTGATAGCAACACCGCAGGAGAAATGCTAGCACAGGCTTCCAGTATCCGTAGTTTCAGGTGCTTCACATCTCGTATCTTCACAGCATATGGTTTTTTTATGGTTTTTATGGTCAGTAAAAACCAATACCGGGTGAGCTGCTCCTTCCAGGAGGTACCGCCATTCCTCCAAAGCCGACTTGATGGCCAGCAATTCCCTATCACCGACATCATAGTTCCAGTAAGATGGTGCACCACCACATTATGGGTGTCTGGTCCGAGTATTC
>BLSH010145660.1:2532297-2544929 GCA_018402905.1 Glandirana rugosa | reverse complement strand
TTTTTAGTGGAGATTGCAATCCACAGGAAGGACACCTACAACGACGTAATACATTTGATAGGGAGGGTGGTAGAACCTCACGTCCATCCGAGAAAAGATAAAAGGGTACTCTACGGACGTAACGTAACACCACGAATGAAACATTCCGACCGGTATGTTATTTCGTATATTATACTCCAGTTTGGATTAGTCCGTCCGGGAACGTGATGTGTCAACTTCCATTTCGCTTTCCTTTAACTTGTTCTTGTAATATATTACATACCAGTCGAAATCTCGGGAGAAATTTCGGATTTGAGATCCTATTTATGTGTCATATATATATGTCCCACCCGGCCATGGTCACCACCCATCTTGAAAAGTTTCCCCCCTCACATATACTAATGTGCCACAAACAGGAAGTTAATATCACCAACCATTCCCATTTTATTAAGGTCCATATAAATGGCCCACCCTGTATATATATACTGTGTATTTATCCTAGAGTTTAGGCTTTAAAGAGGGCTCTAAAGCTGACCATACATTATATAATGTTCTTGTTCAATTTCCTTTCGCTTTACCTTCAACTGTGTAGTGCAAGGGCCTGCCTGATTAGGTTTGACCTCATATTATATGCTTTATTGTATGGCCAGCCTTACAAAGTAAGCACCACAATGCAATGCAGGCATCTCATGGGAAAATAGAAAAGAGCCTACCTGCACTCCAAGATGGTGGGAGGGATAGTTTACATAATGCAGCAACATCCACAGGAAGGACACCTAACGTTAGAGGTGATTTTTTTTTTTTTTCCAAAGCTAATACACCTTTGTATACTGGTATTGATTAGTATTCTAATGTTTCTCTTCTCCCTCATTTTCTCTCTGTCAGTTAGCTAATGTGACAGAGCTAGGCAGGGGAAGAGCAAATAAGGATGCTTGCAGGCCCATGACATCCTCATCAAATTTAAAAGGTAATTGGATGTTAGGGCACCGGCAACTTGAAGGTTGTAATGGTGCACAAAGAAAATGTGGTGTAACTAAAAGGCAGGTTTAATCTACTCTCTGACGTATACAATTTTTGAAAAATTTTTAGGCATTTTGATAAGACATTCGTTTAGATACCTGAAGGCAATTAAAAAAACCCCGCTAAACTACTCATCAGGTGGTATATGACACCCGCCAAGATCCATTTTTTTTAACCCTCCAGTTTCTCCACTATGTTTCAGAGGTTGTGAAGAATTAGTGACATTAATACATATTTCTGGGATTGTAATCACCTAAAACCTATATGGCACCAGGCTTCCATAAAAGTATTCCAGATTGCTGGCAAATGAATCAACCTCACACCACTTATATGTCTGTTGTACTCTACCATCCCAGATGTGCCTGTTTCATATATTAGATTAATACACACTCTCTTTGGTTCTATTCAGTTCATTGCTTGTAATTGGCAGTCATCTAATCTCTCATGGTCACAGGTATTATCCAGAATGGAAACAATTATACTTACTGAACGTATCTATCACACACTTCAGGACAACTTGCACATCTTCAATAATAAATGGACACGTTGGGTTTCAAATTCGAATCAACAATAATCTAAAAGTTAAATAATTGAATTATACCATATAATACTATTTTCCGAGGAGTGAGAATAAGCCATGAGGCTTGTTATTCTGGAAGAGCCTTTGGTCTTTATGTGATCCTTTTTTTTTTGAGTTGCTGGTTTTGTTTTGATGCTTCAGTTACTTAACTTCCTATGCACTGCACTATATAATTTCTACCTTCTTGTACCCTTTTTCATGTCCTTTTTATAAATGATTACATGTGTATATGACTGTATACATTTTTGACCTTCCAATAAAAATGTTCGTAGACAAAAAAAGAAACTTGAAGGCACCCCTGGGTGCCTGGGCACCTTGGTTGAAAAAGGCTGCAGTTATAGATACCAGTGTTGCCAACCTACCACATTGAAATTTACTGACATAACACCCAAAATTTACTGGCAGAACCAAGTTTTTACTGGTATTTACAAAAGTTACAGTTTTAAGTACAAATAAGTACACATTTCAGTATTTAGGCTACAAACAAGTACAATATGTAATTAGCAATATGATTTAAGGTACATAATAAGGCAAAAAACATAGTTTTTATTTTATTTTCAATAGCCACCCGAACACACTGTAGCAGGCACTCAGGTGGTCTCGGCTGGCTCTGGACCAAGCCGAGTGGCACAGCCATATTTTTACTGGCAACCTTTTCTTTTTACTGGCAGGAGAAATTTGCCTGTTTTTTACTGGCTGCCAGTAAAAATACCGAAGGTTAGCAACACTGATAGATACCTGTTAGCTGAGTGAATTTCTTTGAGTTAAGAGAATAATTGATATCATGTATATTTATAAAGCTAATTATGCATTATTTAATAAATGCAAATGGCCCTACTCATTGGCATTGCCTGGCCTGCCTAAATCTATATCAGGTAATGACCATTGTGTCTTATCTCTGTCTCTTCTTGGACATAAAAAATTCCCTATTGGCTACTCTACTCTGTTCCTGTATTGGATTCTCAGGGCTGGGTCACAGACCTAATGAAGGAATGCAGAAGCTGGTGGGAGTATGGTCCTTATTAGGGCAAAGTGACAAAGTCCCTTGAAAACCCACCCCCAAAGCTACTTATACTTACCTTTGCCCACCTGTACCCTTTTACCTATTGCTCCAAAGAGACTTTGCAAAATACTAGGTGTTTCTGGGTATGGGTGAATACAGAATGCAGTGCTCAGGCATAAGCAGTCAGTTTGCAGTCCAGAAAGCTGTCAGGTAAGTAGGTTGTTATCAATTCTGTGTAACCTCCAACACAATCCGACACTGAGCATACACAGGGTTTTGTCCCCAAGCTCTGATTAAGGAACGGTGCTGCAGGGGAGTGTGGGAATGGTGACTAGGATCAGGGGGTGACCTTCCAAGACACTCTGTCACTGTACACATTTAATCTATTTATTTATGTATTTATTTGTTTCTTTTAATCTTTTACATCCTTTTCTCTATGCAAAAATGCAAATCTACACATTGCATTACAATAGGGGTTCTTAGTTTTGCAGTATGTTCCAGCTGACCAGCTACATTAGATTGATCTTTACACTGGCCATTGCTAGCACTTCTACCAAACATTAAATATTTGCATACCAAAAGTCAGATGGAACATGGATCTTTCTATTCTCATTTGATACTATGGAAACTTGTGATTCCTTGATACGAGTGCATCTATTAATACAACAAAGTGATGACATTAATCAAATCTCACGCTATGGGTGCGTGGAACAATGATGACATTATTTTAAGGTCATTTCGTCTTTAAAACAGCATTAACCTTTATGATGCAATTAGCAAAAGCAAGTGTTTTGTAAATCACATTAGTCAATCAACCAGCTACCCAAGGGAATTTCTGTTCTGGAAAAAGACAAAGACAAGCGGGGAAGAAAAAAACTCAAACGTACCTTGAAAATTCCATCATGCCATCTAGTGACGCTTCTATGATGCTTGTCAATTCATGGATCCTAATGTAAATTTTTATGGGGCCACTCATCAAACATAAAGGAAAAAACTGAACCATTGAACAACACCCTAATTACCGCAGTCATCCTAACCTACACCATATATTAATTTCTACCATGAGACATTTTGTGTTTAATATCCTGTTTTACAGGTGACCAGAAGGACGAAAAATGTTTCTTTGCATTGATAGTGTGAGGAAGAATGTCACATTACATTGGCTTTCAGTAGGATTAAGAATGCCTCCTTATATTGGCGGTCAGAAGAAGGAAGAATGACTTCTTACATTGGTAGCCAGTAGAAGGAAGTTTCCCCACTTACATTTGTGATCAGTAGGAGGAAGAATGTTCTCTTACATTGGTGGTAAGTAGGAGGAACAATGTTCCCTTACATTGGTGGTCAGTAGGAGGAAGAATGTTCCCTTATATTGGAGGTCAGTAGGAGGAAGAATATCCCCTTACATTGGTGGCCAGGAGGAGAAATAACATCCCCTTACATTGGTGGTCAGTAGGAGGAAGAATGCCACTTACATTGGTTGTCAGCAGAAGTAAAATGCCTCATTACACTGATGGTAAGTGAGTAGAACAATGCCCCTCTATATCATAGGCAGTAGGAGTAAAAATGCTTAAAAGGGATAGTTCTTTCCACTGATCACCAACATTCTTCAGCACACTGACCACCAATGTGAGGGGGGCATTCTCCTTTCCACTGACTACCAACTACATGAGGTTGGTGGTAAGTGGGAAAAAAACCCTGATGCATTAGTAGTCAGGGAGACTTAGGCTGAAAGACCCTTTTCCCCTGGTGTCAGAGGGAGTTAAGTTGAATTCTTGTCAGCAGAAATGTAACCTGTAACTGTAACTGTTCTTGCATTTGTGTCAGTTGGACTGAGAAAGAAAATTCTCTGCAGAGCCACACTTAGTGTAATAGTGATAGAATCAGAACCACAATCATAGTGAGACAACCATAGCTGCAATCAATATCACTAACTTACATTCTAAGGCTGATTTCATGCTAGCGATCCTGTTCCTGCTGACAACTTGCCAGAGATGGGATCACTATATGGATCACAGGAAATCTCATCTGATTCCATGCATCACTGCCTGGTTAGCCATGTTAGCAACAAGTGACATTCTGCATCATCTTCATCAGTGATGCAATGGAGAGGAACGCCACATTGAGCCAGATGCGTATTTCCTGCAGTCTGCATAGTCATCCGGTCCTCCGTGAGTTTTCACCATTAACAGATGGACTTGTAGGTCTCAATGGAACATTAGCATGGTAATCAACACACTCCTAGTGCATTGAAAGCTTCAACTGAAAACCCATACTTTAGTACAGACATAGAGCTGGAGGGTGCCATTCTTTGCATGATCCCGTGAAATAAAATAATAAATGCACATTATTTCCTGCAAATAGGTGGACTTAGCTTTTAAATACATTGGTCACTCCTGTTTTTCTATATGTACATGTTTGCAACTTTTGTCTCCTAAAGCAAAAAAGCATAATTCTATGTGAAGGAGCTGTACCGGACTTGAACCTTTAGTCTGATGGAGCACTGTGGATCATAAACAATTGCTTTTGTTGCATCCCAGTGCTGCTTATCCATTGCAGTCACTTCCAGCCTACATGCATTCCAGTAATTGCTGCATGGCATTTCTCAATGTGAGTTTTCTGATGGTGAGCATACCTGTGTAATGTGTGATGAAACAACCACTTGTAGTCTACATCAGAAGTAGTCTTCATGGGAAGCCCATGTAACAAGATGGGAACACAAGAGCACAACTGGTTGATAGAGACAGGGTGTTGCCACTTTATAACTGGAAGTGGCTAGAACAGGGACATTTGTGGCAAGCTCCCTGGGTATCATTTTAATGAAAGCTGCAAAATTACTTTTCAAAATACATTAACTTGTTTAAAGTTATATAAGATTGTATTGCTTGGGTTTACATCTACTTTAACTGCCTTACATGGATCCTTGCAAAAAGGATGGTACAGAAATGATGTCAAATTAAACGATCACTTCTGAAATCTAAAATGAGTTAAAAGAATGAAAAGAAAGACGTGAAATAGCAGACAAGCCAAGGACTTGACAGAAAACAATTACTGAGTGTCTGATCACTATTTAGTGACAGCATAAATATTGATTTTCTGAAGCTACCCAGGGATTTGGAAAAATCTCCCCTGCTGAAGACTGCTGGAATATTGAACAAAAAGCAGCCCCTCATTATTTTATTGTTTGCAATTTACATTTCATCACCCAATTAAAACAACTTTATTTGCTCCGCTACATCTGAAATACAGATGGAATAATGCAGAGGTTGGCACAGCCAAACGACCATTAATTTCCATGGAAACCTAGAAGAAAGTATTACAATAGGCCTTTTAAAGGAAAATGTCACTTATAACCAATATGTTTTCAAACAATCCTAAAAAAACCTCAATGTAATACATCAATTTATAGCTGTTGTGTAGCAGGGGAGTGCATCCGTTCTATAACCTGTTTCTCCCAGGACCCAGGGCCTGTAACCTTGTCTTTGCACTGTACTATGACCATGGCTTAACCGGTGCCTCTGCAATCCTGTTTCAGGCCTCACGCCAATGAACCCAGCCCTAGACCTTGGGTACAAGTTTATTTTAGGAGGCGTCCCCATACAGAGGTTAGAAGAAAGAGAAGTCCACACCTGGAATGCCTTTTAACAGTTTTCTGAATCAATAGAAGGAGATATATTTATGTATTTCAGCTATCTCTGTACAGTGGTGACACTTAACTTCTAAACAGCCCAGCATACTTCAGAGTGATGTGGAATGAGAGGAAGGGGTGTCCCAGAATCCCAAAACCCAAAACAGTGAAATGCAACTAGTCTCGTAAAATGCATACAGTCCTACTGCTTCAGGCTTCCCCCGTAAGGGGAAGCTACTTGATATAGGCTCCGTACATGTCGGTGTCACGTGGAAAAACATTCACAACTCTCCTTATGGAAACTAAGCCAGAAAACTCTCAGCCTTAGTAACATACCATTAACCAAATTGCCCTCACCTATCAGGTGCAGGACTGGCATTTAACCCAGTCTGAATTTCACTTGCAAGTAGACATGAGGTATTCTCTATCCGAATTTCCAAGTCAAGTTATTATTATTATTATACAGGATTTATATAGTGCCAACAGTTTGCACAGCACTTTACAATATCAGAGCAGACAGTACAATTCAATACGATCCAATACAGGAGGAATCACAATTACAATCTAAGAGGGAGGGTCAAGTGATACGAAAGGATAATAACTGTGGGGAAACTGATGAAGAAAATCAAAGTACAGTTGTTAGGTGGAGGCAGGATAGGCTTCTCTGAAGAGAAAGTTTTAAGGGATCACCTGAAAGTGGATATATTTGGAGACAGTCTGACAGATTGGGGTAGGGAATTCCAGAGGATGGGAGAGGCTCAGGAGAAGTACTGGAGGCGAATATGGGAGGAGGTAATGAGAGAACTGGAGAGCAGGAGGTCTTGGGAGAAACAAAGAGGGCAATTCGGTTGGTATTTTGAGACTAGGTTAGTGATGTAGCTGGGGGGCAGAGTTGTGGATGTCTTTGTAACTTATTGTTAGTATTTTTAACTTGATTCATTGGGTGAGTGGCAGCCAATGGAGGGATTGGCACAGGGGGGTAGCAGATGCTGAGCAGTTTGTAAGGTGGATGAGTCTGGCAGAAGCATTCATGATGGACTGAAGGGGGGATAGTCTATTTAAAGGTAAGCCAATGAGGAGGAAGTTACAATAGTCGAGGAGAGAGATGACCAGGAAGCGAATCAGGAGCTTTGTGGTTTAATTGGTTAGAAAGGGACGTAGTTTAGAAATGTTGCGGAGGTTGAGGTGACAAGCTTTGCATAGTGATTGGATGTGGGGCCAAAACGAGAGTTCAGAGTCCAGGGTAACACCTAGCACCCTGACATGCAGGGATGGGTGGATGGTTGTACCATTGCTCTCGACAGTGAAGTCAGGGGAAAAGGCACGTGGGGGAGGAAATATTATGAGCTTGGTTTTGGACAAGTTGAGTTTGAGGAAGTGGTGTGACATCCAGACAAATATGTATGTTAGTAGTTAGTAAGTTGGTGATGCGTGAGGAGACTGATGGAGTGAGTTGAGGGGTGGAGAGATAGATTTCGGTGTTGTCAGTGTAGAAATGATATTGAAAGCTGTGGGAGGCTATCAACTGGCCCAGGGAAGAGGTGTAGATTGAAAATAAGAGAGGTCCAACAACAGAACCTTGGGGGGGACACTGAAGGTATGTTGGGATAGGTAGGTTGAGAGCCACTGAAGAGCACACAGAGACCGAGGGAGTAACGTTTTTTGAGGAGGAGCGGGTGGTCAACTGTATCAAAGGCAATCGTAAAGGTCCAGAAGTAGAAGTACAGAATAGTATCCATTGGTTTTTGCAGTTGGTAGGTCATTTGTGAGTTTTAGAAGAGCAGTTTCTGTGGAGTGTTGAGGGCGAAATCCAGATTGAAGGGGATCAAGAAGGTTATTCTTAATGAGGTGGTCACTCAGTTGGTTGTAGACCAGGCGTTCAAGGAGTTTAGAGGAAAAGAGGAGAAATAGATAGGGCATAGATTGTTAAGGTTGGTAGGGTCCAAGGGCAGCTTTTTAAGTATGGGGGTGACCAATGCATGTTTTAGAGCGTCAAGGAAGATGCCAGAAGAGAAGGAGAGATTGAAGATGAGAGTTAGGGAGTGTAGGATAGAGTCAGAGGGTGACCATAGTATATGAGAGGGAATAGGGGACAGGTGGTTAGGAGGGCATTAGAAAGGAGTTTAGCAACTTGGTCTATGGTAGCAGGTTTGAATAAGGGGAGTGTCATTTGTACTTGTTGACATGGGATGCTAACTCTCCTGGGCAGTGAGTGAATTAGTGGGTGGAGGACGAAGTAGAGAGTTGAAGGTAGACAAGAGTTGACTGGGACTGGATTAGAAGGTGTAATAAGAGTGGTAAAATAGGTCTGCTTGCCAGTGTAATACAAGAATTGTATTTTTGGAGGGTAGATTTGTATTGGTTGAAGTCACTGAGAGACTTAGTCTTGTGCCACAGATGATCAAGAGCACGGCTACGTTTTTTGAGATTTCTGGTTTCATCTGTTTGCCAGGGTTGTAGGGGTCGAGGTCTGATGTATGTAGTGAGGAGAGCAAGCTAGTCGAGGGTGGAGGACAGGGATTTATTGTAGACGGAAGTTGCTTGGTTGGGGCAGGACAGAATAGAGGAGAGAAAGGTTGAAGTGACAAAGGTTTCTATAACCACTCCCTTGACGTTCATCCCCCCCAACCTTTCCTGAGACACCTTCCACTTTATAATCCAAGCCACAAGCAACAATCATCGAGATATCCTCCCCTACGAGTCCTGAAAGACTTAGCCATTTATAATAGCACCATCCCACAATAGTAGTACTGTGTTCTGCATTTTTCCACATTTATGATTGAATCAACAGATGTGCCATTGATTCAATCATTGTTATATTATTGCTGTATTTTGAAAGTCTGTATGATTGTTATCGATATTTGACTTCAAGCTTATCTACATATCTCTTGATGTATACCTTGGAAAATTTTCAATAAAGCATGTTTAAAAAAAAAAAAAAAAAAAAAAAAAAACAAAGGTTTCTATGGGTGATGGTTGTGCGATTGGAGGGAAAGATGGTGCAAGACAGGGAGAGAGAGAAACTAATAAGGTGGTGGTCGAAGAGAGGAAAAGGATTGTTGGAGAGGTTGCATGGAGCGCATAGGTAGGAGAATACAAGGTCAAGGGTGTTTCCATCAGAGTGAATAGAAACCTGTATCTATTGCCTCAGATCAAATGAGGAGGGATGTTGAAGTCACCGAGAAGGATTGTAGGAATTTCAGAAGAGAGAAAGTAGGGTAGCCAGGTAGAAAACTCATCAAGGAAAACTGACAACGGTCCAGAAGGCTGGTAAATTACACCAATTCTTAGGAAAGTTGGAGAGAATAGACGTATAAAGTGGCTTCAAATAATGAGAGGGAAAGAGAGGGAGAGTGAAGAACCTGGAAGGTGCTCTATGGGGATAGGAGGAATCCCACTTCACCTCCCTTGTGTCCATTAGGCCTAGGGGAGTGAGTCCAGAGAAGGCCACAGTGGGAGAGGGAAGCAGGAGAAGGAGTGTTGGATTCATGGAGACAGGTTTTGGTGACAGCAAATAGATTAAAGGAATTAGTGACAAAGAGGTCATGAACAACGGTGAGTTTGTTGCAGACAGAGCGGGCATTCCAGAGGGCACAGGAGAATGGGAGGCTGGTTTTGGGAAGATGGGGAATGGAGACTAAATTGCGTAGATTGCGACTACTGCCAGAGGGTGTGGAGTGATGGTGATGGGTGTGTTGGGTACAGTTAAAGAAGGAGGCCCAGGGTTTGGTGAAATATCTCCAGAAAGTTTTTCTTTCACTCCAGTTAGCCATAGGCTGGGGCATTCTCTGCCTTGAAGCTCACATAAACGTGGGATGCTTGTGGAGTCAGTGCCCTCATATGGACACAATACATAAAGGAAAAAAAAACAATAAACCAATTTGCTCCAGTGGGGAAACAAATTCTTTCCTGATTCCCAAAGAGGCAATCTGATATTCCCTGGATCAACTTTACCTATGAATAGTATCCAGTTATATTATGTGCATTTAGGGAAGAATCCTGGCCTTTTTTAAAACAACCTACTGAGTTGACCAGAACCACCAGCTCTTGAGGGAGTCTTTTCCACATTTTACTGTGAAGAAGCCTTTCTGTATTTGGAGATTAAATCTATTTTCCTCCAGATGTAAAGAGTGCACCCTTGTCCTATATGATGACCTGAAAGTGAATAACTCTAAACCAAGTTTACTATATGGACTACTTATGTATTTATACATGTTGATTATATCCCCTCCCTTAATCTCCTCTTCTCAAGAGAGAATCAATTCAGTTCAGCTATGTTCCTTGTAGCTGAGCTCCCCAGCATATTCTAGATAAGATATTATTAATAATTTACACAGGACCCCCACCCACAACCGTCCACTTTCACACATTTTTATCGGCCCATGAAGGGGCGAGCATAGTTTTGCCTGTCAGAACAGCCCAGCACTTAATCGTAATGCCAAGGTATTGGAGGCTGCTGTGGACTTATGAAGGCATCTCTAAGTCCCTGCAGTTCTTACCAACAGTTTGTTGGGTGTTTTTGCCCAATCATTGAATTTCTTTAAAAAAGCTGTGGATCTTGAATGTCTCTTGCTGCTACAGAAAATGTTTTTTTGCAGCCAGGTGCCAAATAAAAAGCTTTTTTTTTTTTTTCTAAGCTCATCCGTGTTTTATTTTTTTGCTATTGATTACCTTATGCTTTTTTGTGTAACTCTGAATGATCCTTGCAGATGCCCCCTGACACTTTTATATTGGGAATTCTCAGACTCTACCATACACACAGTAATTGATCATGAGCCTCAAAAAGTCTAGATATAGGGGCAGTTTTAAAAAAAAAAAAATTTTGGAGATGCGGTGACAAAATCAAAGTGGAGTATTTCACAGAGGAGGTCGGATTCTTATCAGACTACCGCATGGCCAGAAGCAAATTTACACAGCTACGGTCTTTTCTGGAAGTAGAATAAAGGAAACCTGTGAAGTATGAGAGATGCCGATGTATGCTTTTTAAAGATGCAGTTTAAAAGCTATTATACTGATCATGGCCCTATTTCCAAGCAAGTCACTGACCTGAAATATGTATGTGAAAAAGCAGTTTAGAGTCTTCAGACTTTACTAGCTTGTTCAAGGTCAGTGAATCACTAGGTAGTGAAGCAAAGATCAAAATGACTGCCCCTGAACCTGCACTTTTAAATACTAAGAGATCCATATTTGAAGCAGTGGTATGGCCTTACTGTGGCCTAGTTAGGATTGTCAGCTGCCATGACTTTGCAGGTTTTCCTTAACAACCAAGATGAACTGACACGAGTCAGATGCGGGACGGGGATTTAGCTTGGTTTTGCTGCTTCCTTTTTCTTTCTACTTCTCATGCTCTTACCTATCTGGTGTTTACAAGAGATATCTTCCTTCCAGCTTCTGTAGTGTAGAGGATTATCATCTTGCTGTCAAGATCCTGGGGCAATGGTGAGCACTCCAAATCTTACAGAGATAACATAGTGCAGCAGAGTATGAAGTGTTATACAATCACCAGATGTCATTGTTGCCTAGGCTCCTAGGCAGAAGCTAGGAGAAGGAGAAGTATAGTATGTCATTTTCTTGTATGTTTATATTACTCTTTAGCAATGGGAGGGGAAGCTTGCTTAAAACGTGGACCTTGCATTTTAGGAACAAGATCTGCTTTAAATTGTGGGGGACACTGCCTCTTCCACCTTGCAATCTCTAAGATCTTCTCATGGGGTCATATCTGATATTTCTACTTCCCCTCTCTGCACCAACCACCCTACTTGTAGGCCATCGCTTTTAAATCAGCGGAGCTCATGGTTACTCATAGTAGAAACAGCTCCTTATAGGTTTGCTATGAGTAAGCTTGGTGCACCTTTTGGCATAGCTCCACACAGGCAGCATATCGCTACACCAGCTGACCAATATGTGAGCAAAACTCCAAGCTTAGAAGACAACACTCATTTTCTTTAGATGTTCTCATTTCTACATTCAGTATTGACGTGGCTGTGGTAAAATATTCTTGTTTGTGGATGATCATCAATTAGTTTACTGCAACTTCTTATTTTACATTCATGATGACTGTATAGCATATCTATACACAGGAACAGTAAATGCCATAGACACTGCATCTTCTTAGCTCAGCTCGACTTACTTACTATGCTGGTGGTGATCTTCCCTAATATTCTATATCCATAATTGGCAAACATTCTTGCTCCTAGTGTTATCATGTTTCCCTAGGAGTGGTAAACATCGCCAATCTGTCATATGTTGAGCCAGATTTGGCTCTTTTCACCACACCTAAAAGGATTTTGCTTCTGATTTGGTGACTATTTATCTCAACTAGGTACATAAGACCAGTCTTATAGCAGCATCATCTCTAATGTAATACATTATTGGGTGTGGGGGGGGGGGGGGGGGGGGGGGGGGGGGGGGGGGGGGGGGGGGGG
>BLSH010145660.1:2521777-2532287 GCA_018402905.1 Glandirana rugosa | reverse complement strand
GCCCCCCCCCCCCCCCCCCCAAGTATGTACCTGTTTGTCTATTGCAGATTCTGACCAGATCTCTTGGGCTGGAGCACCCCACCTATTCATAATTGCCTCTAATTAGTGTCCACCTCAGACGTAGGAAGAGTTTTCTAGATCTCCCATTAGGAGGAGGGTATGGTTATGAGACAGAATCTCCCATTCTATGATAGTGTAAAACCCACTAAGATGGGGGCCTGTGAAGTAGGAGTGGGCTAAGCACTCTATGGCCATATAGTGCGACGGACTCCCCATATTTTGGTTGAAGATGTCCAGGTACTTTCAAATAGCCTTTAAATAGCCTTGCACTGTACGCTGTAATATGTCATTTTATTTCTCTCAACTGACTCTCCTTTCTTTTGGCTGTGTGCACCTTCTGATTGAAGAATAACCATAATCAGTCACACTGCACCGGAGAACAAGAACCTTATATTTTTTAAAGGTCCCTTACAATCCACGGGTGTCAAACTGAATTTAATCGTGGGCCGCACTTGCATTTTGGTTGCCTTCAAAGGCTTGGTTGTATCTGTAAGACTATATAAATGTACCTACTCTTTATCATATTAAATAATTGCCTTTGCATTCAATTATTACTGATTTTAGTAATAACTTAAGACTTAAGATGTGAAGGACAGGTGCAGACCAGCATGGAGCCTACTCACACTCCTATAGCAGATGATTCAAATCAGAGAAGGAGGGTCACACACCGCTGAATCAACCACAAGAAACTTTATTGGAGACTGCTCAGACAGAACATGGTTCTGCCATGGTGTTCTGTCTGAGAATTCTCCAATAAAGTTTTTTGTGGATGATACCAAAGGTGTACTACCCTGCTTTTCAACTGGCATAGAATTATAATATTCTCAAAATAATTATAAGCAGATGTCCAGAGCACCCCTTCCCCCCTTACATCAGATGTCAAGAACTCCCCCACCATCAGAAGTCAAGAGTCCCCCACAGTGCAACCCCTTACCTTGTACTGCTGCAGAGAAGAAGCTGGGGGGTGTAGCTGGAAATCAGAAAGTGCAGAGTCTGGAGGAGGAGTCCTATCCTGTTCTCTGCTGCCTACTGCTGAGATGGGGGGCAGAGATGAGCCTCTCTTCGGCTGCACGGAGAAGCATAGGATCTGGTGGAGGAGTTTTACCCTCTTCTTTGCTGCTGACAGATAAAAGGGGGTGCAATTCCAGGAGAAGTGCAAGGGACACATAAAATAGCCTTGTCTATATTCCCCTCGCACACGTTCCTGGAAACAAGGCTTATCAATAGTGGGTGCTGTAGTGACAACCATCTGGTTACTGGAGACATCACAGGTAAATGCACATATGCACCAGCACACCAAGGACCCTCAAATATCGTCCACAGGTTTTTATTGCAGAAAGATCACATCACAAGAGTAAGTGCAACGTTTCAAAGCCATGCAGGACCCCTTTGTCAGGCATGGGGTCCTCTGTGGCTCCAAAACGTTGCACTTACTCTTGTGATGTGATCTTTCTGCAATGAAAACCTTTGGAAGATATTTGAGGATCCTTGGTGTGCTGGTGAATATGTGCATTTGCCTAAAATGGTCTGGTGGGCAGGATTCAGCCTGGGAGCCCTGTGTTTGGCACATGTGCCTTACGTGCTACTGTCACATACTCCCATCTAGAAACCCAGACTTGGCCCAGAGGGGTACCAGGACCAGTGAAAACACTAGAGGCATAGCTTCTAAGAAAATGAAGAAAACCCTCCAACGGAAGGGACTTTAAGGCATATACGGACAAGATAAAAAGGGACACCATCAGTAATAAAAAAACTCAAGTATTTATTACCAATAAGGATAAAAGTGCCTAAACCAGGCACAGACTGGACAGATATGTGCAAAATGGTTAGACAAAATGACAATACATGACATAACATGGACTAGGCAGATATATGTGGTAATGGACCTCCTGGGTTGGAAAGAACTGTGAAACATCCAGCAAGCCCTTCCTCATCTGTTGACCCATACATTTGTGTCACTCTGCGTTAAAGGGAAACCCCAAAGCTAAGCCTCTGTTAGTCTCTTTTGTGGTTGCTGAAGGACTATGTAGTGTGCAGCATAAAATAATAAGCTTGCTACAATGAGCATATCTGATGTAAAACCCTTGGAAATGCTATTCTTCCTATATGTAACTTATGGCTACATGGCCATTGTATATACAACTAGTTCTTAGTGGAGCCCTTTGGAAACTTTATCCATTAGACCGAATATTTAACTTTGATTTTCAAAAATCTGTATATTCCCTGAATAAACTTTAAAAGAATGATTTTTGTTATCCGATCACAGAATGACTGTGTTTGTTCAGTGCCCACGCATAGAGGGAAAAAAAGAAGGAAAACATGAATCTCCTATTCTTGTTGTTACATGGAATAATTAACCTGTAGAACAGCTGTCTCTCTGTTGTGATGGCATTGTAATTGCATCAGAAACTTCATCGCTAAGATCCTGGTGATAAAAGTGTTTCTGTTTCATTAACAAACTGGTTGCTGAGCGGATGCACATGTTCTCTTGGGATAATATGTCAACTTTGATGCACTTGTTTCTATAATTTCTCTGTAGAATTCAGATTGCTGGGAATGTGAAGTATTGAAGAGGTCTCGTTAGACAATGAAGTGATGAATTGTTAAGGTTTAAAGTACATATAGTCATTAGTGAAAGCCTGATTCTATTGTTTTTGGCAGAATTAGAAATGTCTGTGGGTACAATCACACCTCCAGAGAAACGGTGTACTTACTACATTTGCTGGCCAATTTATTAGGTACACCTTGCTAGTGCCGGGTTGGACCCCCTTTTGCCTTCAGAACTGCCTTCATTCTTCATGGCATAGATTCAACAAGGTGTTGGAAATATTCCTCAGAGATTTCTGTCCATAGTGACATGATAGCATCATGCAGTTGCTAAAGATTGATCAGCTGCACATCCATTATGAAAATCTCCCATTCCACCACATCTCAAAGGTGTTCTATTGGATGAGATCCGGTGACTGTGGATGCCATTGGAGTACAGTGACCTCATTGTTAGGTTCAAGAAATCAGTGGCGAGATAGTTTGAACTTTGTGACATGGTGCATTATCGTGCTGGAAGGAGCCATCAGAAGATGGGTGCACTGTAGTCATAAAGGGATGGACATGATCAGCAACAATACTCAGGTAGGCCGTGGTGTTTAACTGGTTCCCAACAGGCTCGCGTACATCTATTACTGCAGAGTGGCAGCGTAGCATGAATCGCCGTATATAAATGGTGATTCGTGCAGGTGCAGCTAGTGGGCGGGCATGCGCCACCAGCGGCACGCTCTCGTGCCCACCGCACGCTCCGTGAGTGTGCCCATGGGTCGGGCGGACTCGATGTCCGCCGGCGACCCACAATCGCCTAATACAGAAGAAGAGAGTGTCATGTGTCACTGTCATGCGGACTGACAAAACGGGGAACCGCCGTGTTTACATCGGCAGTTCCCCATTTTGTTAGTCCGCATGACAGTGATCTATTGATCCCTGTACTCGGGATCAGTTAGATCTGTCATGCCCCTGCCAGCCCAGCCCCCTCACAGTTAGAACACGCTGAGGGAACGCAGTTAACCCCTTGATTGCCCCCTGCAGGCTAACCCCTTCCCTGCCAGTGACATTTATACAGTAATCGGTGGCTATTTTTAGCTCTGATCGCTGTATAAATGTCAATGGTCTCAGAAAAGTGTCTGATCTGTCTGCCGCAATATCGCAGTCCCGATAAAAATCGCAGATCGCAGCCATTACCAGTAAAAAAAATTAATAAAAACACCATAAATCAATTGTCATAGTTTGTAAGTGCGATAATATTTGCACAAACCATTCCACCACATCTCAAAGGTGTTCTATTGGATAAGATCCGGTGACTGTGGAGGCCATTGGAGTACAGTGACCTCATTGTTAGGTTCAAGAAATCAGATGGTTTGAGCTTTGTGACATGGTGCATTATCGTGCTGGAAGGAGCCATCAGAAGATGGGTACACTGTAGTCATAAAGGGATGGACATGATCTGCAACAATGCTCAGGTGGGCCCTGGTGTTTAACTGGTTCCCAACCGGCTCAAGGACATCTATTGCTGCAGAGTGGCAGCGTGGCACGAATCGCCGTATATAAATGGTGAAGCTAGCGGGCGGGCATGCGCCACCAGCGGAGCACTCTTGTGCCCTCCTCAGGCAGCCACTGTGGTACAGGTGTATCTCAATCAGCACTCCATGCTTAAAGTGAATAGTGTATTCCACCACCGATAACAATGGACCCTCACCTCATCAATTCAACCTCACAGATGTCACAGAGCTTGTCATAAACCATCCAATCCTCCGATTCCAGTGTATCCTAACCGCTCTCTCCAGAACAGCAGCTGCACATAGCAACAGAACGATAAATCTAGTGCTCTCCGTATGATTAAACTTTTATTTAAAACATTAAAAATCAGAACACTCACTTGTTATAGCACCCAGAGCCGAGTGCTGGCAAGATTGCGTGTTTGTATACACAATACTGGCGTCCCAGTCTGTCAAGATGACGTCACTACCGACTCCTCCCCCCGTACATGTTACGTTCCAATACGGAACTTCTTCAGTGGATGCCTTTGGGAGCCATGCTTGTAACTGTCAACCTTGCGATGCTTCATGGGACTTGTAGTTTCACAACAGCTGGGAGGCCCAAGTTAAACACCCATGTAAAACCCCTCCCCACTCTATTCAAAACTAAAAAAAAAGTTTTACCTTAAAGTGGTTGCAAACCTCAGACATGAAATATGAACAAAGCGTATCCCTCTATAGTATGTACTTGTCTCAATTAAAGCGGACCTTCAATTATTTTTTCAAACTTTCCATCTATTAAATCCTCTGCCCTTGTTGTTTTAACATTGGATAGTAAAACATTTTTTTTCTGCCAATTAATACCTTATACAGCCCACTTTCTGTTTCCTGTCTGCTCATTAGCCTAGGCTTATTAGATCATGCACAGCTCTCTCTCTCACTCTTGTGAGAGTTTGCCAGGAAGGGAGGGGGGGAGAGTCATAAAAGGGCCAATGAAAGCTGCAGGGCTGCAGAGATGGAGGTGTAACTCTGTGTGTCTGTGTAAATCCAGGAAGTGAACAGGCAGCAGCTTCAGCTGCTCACAGTTAAAATGGCTGCAGCCAGACTTAGTGGAGGGAGATTTCTGCAGCATATTTGGCAAGTACACAATCACAGTATATATAAAATAATGTGCAAAGTGGTTGGAGGGAAGCCTCAGAATGGCAAATATGTTTTTATTACAAATTATGTGAGTGGACTGCAGTTCCTCTTTAAGAGCACTAAGTGTCATTTCTGTCTGCTGCTTCGTTCCTCTGCTATCAGCATGAATCACTTCTGACAAGTTTTCCTGACACCAAGAGAAAAAAGGTGATAGGGGAGGGACCTCCAGCTGATTGACAGCCTCAGCTCTGTTCCTGTGTGATGTGTGAAGGGGGGTGTGTCCCATCTCTCCAATCAGCTCTCAGAGCTCCTGTTTGCCTACTATTACATGTATTCTGTGTTTCACTTCCCATGTACTGACCCGGGCTTCATCCACCGTCTGTGCCCACCTGCCCTGACCTAACTCTGCACACGCTAGTGGTCTTCACATCCTCAGCTGGGCGCACTTGGGAGGCCGCGGCCTGGTTCCAGCTTGCAGCAAATCTGTCCCCACCATCAGAAGCCCTGGTGAAGAAGCAGGCTGGGGCTTAGGCTCCGTGCTCTGGGGAAGCCTGAGTTGGCGATCTAAAAAGGCTCACTACCACAGTTACTTGACATTTTCTGAATTAAAGTGGCTGTCAAGTCATGACAACCACTTTAAACTACATGTAAGCCTACAATAAGGCTTACCTGTAGGTCCAGGAAATATCTTTAAACCTATACGGTTTAGGAGACATCCCCTGTATCTGCATGTGCCGACGTCATCGGCACATGCGCACTGAAGAATCGGCACCCGGGGTAGCCCAGGGTGCCGTTTCTTCTTTATTCGTGCCGTAAATGACAGCTCCCGTGCGCATGCGCGGGAGTGACGTCAGCGTGGCTCCGCCAATCACAGCGCTGGAGCCCGCACTGTGATTGGACGGAGCCGCAGACCCGGAAGAGTGATGTCGCTGGTCACAGCGGTGTGCCGAGACCGCTGCAAAAGCTGCATACTAGCTCATTATGCTTTTGCTTTGCAGTTTTTTTTTTTGTGGGGGTGAGGGGCGGCATAACAACCACTTTAAGAATACATACCTGAATATAATTTATTTTTAAACCAGATTAGTGTCATTTATTAACAATTGCCAGTACACACTCTTACTTTAAGAAAAATTTCCCCTGCACACCCTTGTACCAAGCATACTGTAGCTGGTTTAAAAAATAGAGCACATTGACTTTGTATATATATATATATATATATATATATATATATATATATATATATATATACCCAGAAACACAGAAATACAGCATGTTAATAGAAGTACTGCTATCTAATATATCCTTAACAGGTACAAACTGCACAGGATATCTCCACAACCAAGAGGTGACACAACAAAGTCTGCAGTGTAATGGCACCATGGCCTTTGTGGTGACACCTCTTGGTTGTGGAGGTGTCCTGTGGAGTTGTGGAGTTGGTGGCTTCTAAGAATATATCTGACAGCAGCAGCACTTTAATTAACATGCTGGATTCTTGCATGCGTTTCTGGGTATATATACATATATATATATATATATATATATATATATATATACACATGTATATATATTTTTGATTCTTAAACAATAAATAGACTACTTTACTACACTAGCCAAATATGATCTGTTCATGAGCTGATGGCTAAAGTGTGGTTTTAGGAATAGCCACTCATGTAGGGCCTTGCCCCCCTATCCATGCATCCTGCCCCCTAATCTGCATGTGGGGCGCCAGACGCATGGATTTCAATGTTTTTTGTTGTTGTTGTGGAAGCACGTGATTAGAGCCTGAGGCTCTAATTGGTTTCAAAAAAGGGTGGGCTCGGGGCGCAGAGCACTGCGCCCTGAGCCCACCCAGTTGTGTGACATTAGGGAATTAATATTCAGTAATGTCTTCCTTTTTTTCCTCCTGGCCAATCCCGGCCAATCAGCTGGTCCTAAGATCCGATTGGCTGGGAGTCCTAAAACCCCATTGGCCAGATTCAAGGTTTGGCTGGGAGGAGACTGCCGGGAGGAGACGCAGGGATGAAGGTATGTGCAGGGCTGGTGGGTGGCAGGTGAACGAGCAAAGTGGGAGGTGGGCTTGGTTGTGGTCAGATTGATGGCTAGCTGTGGGGGGGTGGCTGGCTGGGTGGGTGCCGCGGGCCACAACCCCCCAGGAAATTTGAGCACCAGCCGACACTGGGAATAGCAGAACTTTTCCATGCATCTTTCCATGACCATGAATCTTTCTTAGATCTATAATTGATCATAAAATCTTAGTGCATACATTGTATAAAATACTGCAAATACATACTACTTCCATATTTAATCATCCTACTATGTCAGGAAAAAACATTTCCCATACATCTTTGCAATACATGCACATTTTATCACTTTAAAATCCCTTCAAGTACAGAAAAGTGCAGTACTTTTTGTTAGCATTTTCTGCATTAAGGACAAATTCACACTGCAGTGCACATAGAATGGAGTGAATAGGCCCTATGTTCCAACCAGCGTTATCAGTTCTGCCTGCTGAACTACAGAACTCAGCCCATCCCTGTCCCTCTCTCTTCATAGAATTTTTCCCAAAAAACAGTGCTGCCTTGACACCGCAAAGCCTGTCCATACACGGTGTAGGGAAACAGCTCTTGGGACATGTAGTTCTGGGGGGAATGTTTACATCAAAAGGAACTGAGATCCAAGTAGCTGTCCATGCAAAAATTAAATGAACTAGGTCAGTAGTTCTCAACCTCAGTCCTCAAGTACCCCCAACAGGCCATGTTTTCAGGTTTTCCTTTACTTTGCACAGCTGCTTTAAATCAATATCAATGCCATGGTATTGATAAGAGCTATTTTATCTAAGGGAAGTTCCCAAAAAAATATGACCCATTGGGGGTACTTGAGGCCTGAGGTTGAGAACCACTAAGATAGGTAATGATGTTCTTTCTTGCCATAAGAACAAAAAAAATGCTGAAACATGCTCTAGAGTGGGGGAAAAGACAGGCATGGGTTAAGGGCAGCACAGTAGATAAATGGTTAGCCTATTAGCACTAGAGTCATTGGTTTGAAACCCAACCATGCACTGTCTGCATGGAGTTTGTTGTTCTCCTTGCGCCTGGGTTGGTTTCCTCCCACGCTCCAAAGACATGCTGGTAGGTT
This sequence comes from Glandirana rugosa, assembly GCA_018402905.1. Taxonomy (NCBI): domain Eukaryota; kingdom Metazoa; phylum Chordata; class Amphibia; order Anura; family Ranidae; genus Glandirana; species Glandirana rugosa. Next base: position 2,523,930 of record BLSH010145660.1, on the reverse strand, counting down.
AATTGGTCCTAGTATGTGTATGTATGAATTTCATAGAAACCTTTGATTGTAAGCTCCCTGAGGGCAGGGACTGATGTGAATGTACAATATACTGTATATGTGAAGTGCTTCATAGATTGACAGTGCTCTATAAGTAGCTGTATTAAAATAAATAATACTTTTGGGTATCAGCTAGAAATACATTTTACTGCATTTTCACTCTTGGATCTGTAGTTGATCGTATAAACGTCCTGCAAATATCTTCTCAAATACTTGACTTGACCGTGAAGCCATTCCTTTTTCTGATATGGATAGACTTTACGTTTATTATTTTGTGTACTTTAGTGGGATCTGCCTTTATGGTATCTTAGACCCTGGGTGGCATTACTCATGAAATGCATAAGCCAATAACCTACAGCTAAAATACGAATTATGCTTTTATTAATCAACAGGGAATAACAGAGGTAATATATTTATTTTGTGATGTTCTCCTTGTGAAGGTCAACGCAGAAAGTTTCACTATAGCTTAACTGGTTGGTTGTGGCTTCTGGCCCCCAGCAGGATAAAATTCCAACAAATATTAAAGGCTCAGATATTTTCTAGGACAATACGAAGGGCAGGCAGGATTATCAGGGACAATAAAAGAAAGTGGTTTCAGAGTAAAAGTATAACTAAGGCACCACTTTTTTTTTCTTAGTTTTGAATAGAGTGGAGAGGGGGTAGAACACCTGTCAGTTTTTATTGCTGTCTGTGCCCACCTTAGGGAGATTTGCCCTTACTATTTGTCCTGTTTATCTATGAAAGTGAAAGAAAATCCCAAATTTGGGGTTGCCACCAGAACAGAAATAGAGGAGAAATCTTCCAATGGGGACACTAGTTCTGGTGACAACCAGGGAACCTTGACTTCTTCTCACTTCCTGTTTTGGCCGTGGGAGAAGAAGTAAAGAGAAATCTCCCCAATTGGACACAAGATGACAAAATGACCCTCCCTTCCTCTGTCTAAAATTTAATTTAAACATTTACCTTTTGTTCTACTTCAATAGAGAAACCATTGACAAAACATGGTTTAATAGAGGTGTTATGATTGTGTGAATTGGGCAACCATTTTTAGACTAAGGCCACTTTCACACTGGGACAATGGGGCAGTAGCAGTAAATCCCTGCTAGTTTCAGCGGGGATTTACCGCTGTTATAGCGGCGATATGGCGGCAGGAGCGCTGTGCTTTTAAACCCCCCAAGGGGTTAAAAAAGGGTTAAAAGTGCCTGTGCGGCTCGCTTCCGATGTGTGCAGCCGCTTCGGAAGCACTGCCCCATTGTTTTCAATGGGCAGGGGCAGTAGAGGATCGGTGTATCACCGCTCACGGCACCGATCCAAAGATGCTGCTTGTAGCACTTTTTGTAATGTCCTGCAAGCGCACCGCCCCAGTGTGAAAGCACTCAGGGCTTTCACATTGGGTTGGATTGGCGGGGATTTTCAGGTGCTATTTTTAGCTAAATAGCGACTGTAAAGCGCCTCAGTGTGAAAGGGGTCTTAGCCTTTGCAAGCTCCTTAAAGCAGACCTTCATCCTAAAGCAGCGGTAGGCAACCTTTCAGAGGTTGAAATCTACCTGGACAACATGGATGAAAGCAAAGATCCCAGAGGGAGGGGAGATCATCCCCTTCAGTAGTGCCCTCTGCCCCCCACATAGCAGTGTCCTCTGTCACCTTCACATTACTCTCCCACTGTAGTGTCCCCTGCCCCCTAAAGCAGTGTCCTCTGCCCCCCCCCCCCCACACAGTAGTGTTTTGTACCCCTGTGCAGTGTCCTCTGCACCTTTACATCTCCCTCTCCACACTGTAGTGTCCTATGCCCTCCATAACAGTGTTCTCTGCCCCCTTTCCCCTCCGGTAGTGTCTTGTACCCCCATCCAAAACAGTGATCTGCCCCCCTTCACATCACCCCCCCTCCACACTGTAGTGTGTCCATGACATTGTCCTATGTCTCCCCCAGTAGTGTCCTGTACACTCCCCCAAAGCAGTGTCATTGCCCCTCTTCACATCACCCCCCCCCCACTGTTGCATCCTCTGCTTCCTTCCCCTCCAGTAGTGTCTTGTACCCCCCATACCAGTGTCCTCTGCCCCCCCACAAAATGTCCTCTGCTCCTTTCTCATCACAATTCCCCCCATGCGCCCCC
>BLSH010145660.1:2431409-2515180 GCA_018402905.1 Glandirana rugosa | reverse complement strand
CCCCCCCCCCCCCCCCCCCCCCCGCGATCTCCATTGGGCGACTTGACGGTAATAAAAGTCAATGCAAGTGCCTGAAGTCTTTTCAACTCGGAGCGACTTGAGTCTCAGGGGAGACAGCCAAGTCTGGGCAGAGAGCCAAGTTCTGAGTCACCATTGATAAAAGCCGCTAAAACAGATACAAAGTAATTTTTTTTTTTTTTTTCCAAAAACAAAGTAATTTACTTCAAAGGAATGAACTCTGATTGAACTCACCTTGTATAGTTGTTTGGTTTAACCATTTAAAGACTAAATCTTTCCTGACACTTGCTGTTTACAAATAAAAATCCATTATTTTGTGCTAGAAAATTACTTAGAACCCCCAAACATTATATATATATTTTTTTAGCAGAGACCCTAGAGAATAAGATGGCGGTTGTTGCAATATTTTATGTCACACACTGTTTGCGCAGCGGACTTTTAAACACAATTTTTTGGGAAAAATTACCCTTTCAAAAAACTAAACAGTGCTGTTAGCCCAATTTTTTTTATATTTAATATATTACGCCGCGAGAATCGTGAGAGAATCGTGATCTTTATTTTAAGCAAAAAAATTGTGATTCTCATTTTGGCCAGAATCGTGCAGCTCTACTGTATGTGGAGCAAATATGGCAAGCAGCAAAGATATAAAACATAATATACAGCTGTATGTGTGGAAGTTTGTCAGAAACAAAAGGGGTTTTGTTGCCCTTATATTGGTCGCTTTAGAACACCTTACCTTGACAGTTTAAAGTCAGCTCAGCTGCTCTATAGTCTGCCATATAGGAGATCCTGCAGGGTTGTAGACACAGCAGTGCCTAGGCACCCTCATACGCCAGGAAGTGCACTGTTTTTCAGGAGAAGTTCCAAGCAAAAAGTAAAATGTTTAGGGTCCTGCTTAAGTTCATATACAGTAACATCTTCAGATGTTCCCTAAGTGCCCGTTCACATAGGGGCGACTTGCTATCCGATTTGAGTTGCCTCAAGTCGCCCCAAGTCGCTTGACATTTGAAATCCCATTGAAATGAATGGGAGCCGTCTTAATATACACGACTGAAGTCGCTCCGACATCAAGGCGACTTCTGAAAAGGTTCCTGTTCTACTTCTAGACGACTTCTATCCGACCTGTGCCCATAGAATTCAATACAAGTCGCCTCCAAGTCGGATCCCCATCTACATGGAAGTGACTTTACAGTTAAAAGAATAGAATTTATTTTTAGGCAGCCCCCTCCCTCCCTCTGGCCAATCCCTAGGGAGTTATGGCCAGAAGGTGGTCTGATCATTTGCCTTGGTCTGGAGTTTGATTGTCTCCCCTGCCTCTCGGAGAAACTTCCAGAGCTTAGGGCAGGAAATTGAAATGACTGGTCTATATATCTATTATGCCCTGGCCAATCCCTGGGGAGGTGTGGAGGTGGTAAATAGTTTAAAGCCTTGATAAGATTGGTTTTCCCCAGCCAGGGTGGATCTGTGAGCTTTAGGGGGCTGCTTGCCCCTGAAGCACCTCTGGACTAAAAGCTGAACCTCTATCAAGAGACTCCCTAAAAGAGCATGATCAGAGAGACCTGGTTCATGGCCCTCAGCTATGAGACTTTAACTATTCTAGAGCTATCTCATGGTCCTCAGCTATGAGACTTTAACTATTTTGGAGCTATATCATAGTCCACAGGTATGAGAAAATAGACTATTCCGTAAACTACCTCATGGCTCCCAGCGAGAGAGCTAGACTGTGTTACCTTTACCAAGAGAAGAGTGTCCTCTTCTAATAGTTCTTAGGCATTTTGGAGTATCCCATGCCCCCTTTTCCCTCTCCTGAGTTCCTAAAGTTCTACAAGCAATAGATCATAAAAAGACATTCGCTAAATTAGGGGTCTCCAAACTTTGTAAACAAGTGGCCAGATTACTGTGCTTCAGACTTTAGGTGGGCCGGACTGTGGCCATTGGGAGTAGAAAAGATCCTGACACCAGTGGGAAAAATCATCTTTGGTGTCATTGGGAGGAATGGTGCCTTATCATTGGGTGTCATTGGGAGGAATTGTGGCCAATAATTGGTGTCATTGGGCCCAATACTTGGTGTCATTGGGAGGAATTGTGCCTCATTGTTGGTGTCACTGTGAGGAATTGTATCCATTAATTGGTGTCAGTGGGGGGTAATTATGCCCCATTGTTGGTATTAGTGGATGAAATAGTGCCCCAAGGGCTGGATAAAAGCAAGCAAAAGGTCGCAGTTTGGAGACCGCTGCCCTAGACTTTTTAAGGGAGCCAAAGTGAATGGGCTGTTGCTTGTATGACTGGTAGCCTCTGCACTGTTCGGGAAGGAACTAGTCAAATGCATCGGCTTCTTTGAGGGTAGTGCTCCATGTGTTTTAGCATCCCTCTGGCGAGAATAATATTTAATATTGTTGAGTGTCATATTTAGAAACCTGAAGATTTCTGCCCTTAGAATTGGGAAAAAAGCTTTAAAAGGGTTTTCAGTAGACAAGACAGCAGCTTAGACAGTCCAAAAGGTAATTTTCTAAACAAAAACTAAAGCATGCTAGCAGCGTGATTGTTTCGGAAGAATGTATGAAATGCTATTTAAAGCGTAATAAAACCATACTTATCCTATCCATAATGTATCTGTCAGCACCCAACCTGTCAACCTTTCGATGCATTTATGTTTTTGTATTTGTGTGTTTCTTTTGTGCTGAAACACTTTTGTATCCCAACTTCAAATAAGCTCTGTATTCATCCCAGGCTCCATCATGTTCTTTGTATAAAATAAAAAGAAGAAGAAAGAAACCTGTAGTGGTCTCCGGTTATCACTTTACCTTTTCAATTTCAAGGACTTAATGCACGTTTTTCCCCAAAGCGGCGTCCGGTGTAACTCATCGTCCAAGCTACAGCGGTTTTATGTTGTAGATTCGATTCCATTCATTCTCACTATCACAGGGTTTGTACACTAACCTCTGGTTTATCTGTCTTACCATCAGTCTTGAATCAATGTTTTCTGAAATGTCGGCTCCTTTCAATCCATTATCTAAAAGGTTCGCATCTTTCAAAGTGATGATATTTTAAGTGATTTTTGTTCCTTTTGTCCTTCTCTCTATACCTTCAAAGTAGAGTTATGGTATCCAGTTGCGGAGTGCTGCACTTCCGAAAATGCAGCATGGCTTGACTTTTGTCCATTTTGGGATGTTAGGCAGCTGCCGCAACTCAAAGCACGTTAATGATGGGGACAATATGCATTATGCTAGGTTCACACTATCCCATGTTCTAAAAAGAGATCTATAGTGGATGGTGAACAGCAATTTACAATGGGTCTAATGAATCACAACAGAGTGCCAAGTGTTTGGCGCGTGGTTGTGTTGTCGCCACATTGACTTGAATGGCCGTGTTTGACAGATGACGCTGCCTGTCAATTCAGCACACCATGTTAAATTTGCTGTGGCATGTGACCAGTATCCATTGGCTGCCCTAATGGTGGACACCATATATGTTAGTTTAGGGTCTCACTAGCCCATACCTTGAAAAGTGGTGGATGGCAATTGGCAATTTACAGTGGGGCTATTATGCCGCAAATGAGCACCAAGCATTTGGCTTACAGTTGCATTGCTGCCACATCAATTTGAATGGGCCAGTATGACAGGCGTTGCCGCTTGTCAACTCGGAGTGTGGCACTAAATTTGCCGCGGCCAAGATGCAAGGCATGTGTATAGCCTCCTCCTGCTCTATTTTACATTTTTGGTGGGCAATCAGGGGGTGCCTGTTTTTACAACCCCTCTCTCCTGGCCACCCATGTGAAAAAGACCTTAAAGAGGAGCTCCAGGCTCCTGCAGAAAAAAAATAAAAGTCAGCAGCTACAAACTGTAGTAGCTTATGTTTAATATTAGGACACTTACCTGATCAGAAATCCACCTGTGTCTTCACCCAAGCCGATTTTTCGATCGGCTATCGGGTGCTGCCACTGCCATCTCCACTACGGGAAACCGGCAGTGAAACCTTGCAGCATTACAGCTGGTTCCCTACTGTGCATGCACGAAGCACGCTGCACTGTCTGATTGGGTCAGCTGCAGGAGAAGGAGGAGGGAGGCCCACCTTCCAGAAAAACCAGGTACCTGCTCCCCACCCTTTTGGGTGGAGCTCTGCTTTAAAGAGTAACTCCACTTTTGTTAAGAAAAAAACATTCCCCTGTGGGTGATCTATGTACATTGCAGGGATTATAAAAAACTTTGTTACAGATTCCTATCTTTTGTTATTCTGAAGAAATAACTGTTTGTTTGTCTGTATCCCTGCGCAAAATTAATGTGTATGGGAGTGGTTTTATAATTATCAATCAGCTGATGCACTTGCAGGGTTCTAATAAGGAAAGTGTCAAGGTCTGTATCCCTTTACATGTGATTTCCCTTTGGAAGTATGTACCGTATTTTCCGGCGTATAAGGCGACTGGGCGTATAAGACGACCCCCCTAATTTTCCAGTTAAATCATAGGGTTTGCCCTATACTCGCCGTATAAGACTACCCCCCTTCCGAGACAACACCATTTAATAACATCAGCCCACTGGATGTGCCCTAATACAGTACTGTCGCTTCGGCTATATACAGAACTTCCCTATTATTAATCTTTTAGCCCCCTGGATGTGTAATACTGTAGCTTCGGCTACTTACAGAACGTTCCTCTGCTGTAGTACTGCATGTACCGCACTGAGCCAATCACGACAAGTGGTGCATTCTATTAATGCATACAAAGCCTGCTCGGATTGGCTGAGTCAGAGAGGCGGGCTTATACAACCTTTGCCAATCCGAGCAGGCTTTGTATGCATTAATAGAATACACCACTTGCCGTGATTGGCTCAGTGCGGTACATGCAGTGCTACAGCAGAGGAACGTTCTGTAAGTAGCCGAAGCTACAGTATTACACATCCAGGGGGTTAAAACATTTAATATGGACGTTCTGTATATAGCCGTAGCTACAGTATCCGGCATATAAGACGACCCCCGATTTTTGGGGGATGTTTTTTAGTATAACAAGTAGTCTTATACGCCAGAAAATACGGTAACCAAAAAATGAAATTTTTGTTGCAGGGGATGCCCAAAATCTGACTTGTATCTTCTTAGTGCAGACTATTGGGAAAATCCGTAAGCCAATCACACAGCAGGAAATTACATATCTGGGGGGTGTTCTGTACATCATCTGTGTACAGACTACTTCCAGGTTGCTGTATTGAATTGTACAGAAAATGATAGCGCTGCAGATTGAAGAGGAAAGGTAATTTTCAATAACATTCAATCACAATATGACTTGTGTCGCAATTTTATACACTATATAATATTTTTCTATGTGCGATTTTTTTTCCCCACGAAATTAGAGTCACCCTTTAACTCCAGACAGAGCTACATAGACAGATGATGCACAGGAATTAAATCACATATGCATTTCAAGTCCTGAGATTTACACAGTCCAGACACACTGCACAGCCAGGTGAATGACACCACTTTCTCTGTTGCACTTGCAGAATGTAGAATAGATACAGTAGAGTCCTGTCTCCACTCCCAGCTTGCTGACTAGTTAGTGAAAGAGCAGCAGCAGATGGAGGAGCTAATCCCTCTGCTCTCTCCTCCAATTAGTATTTTTCTCGCCAGCACATGTGCATGCAGCAAACCTTATTGGCTACCAGAAATGCCCCTCCCACTTCCAGGCTGAGTGCTTTCTGTACAGGGATTGCAAGTGGCTGATACCAAGTCAAGTTCAGGTACTTACATTAATGGCATTCCAAAAATACTTTTAACCGTTTCCGGAATGCCCTGCATACATGTATTGCGGCAGGGCGGCCCTTCAGCGCGAAATCACGTACCTGTACGTCATCTCTATTTCCGGGTCTGGGGAGCGACTGCACGCTGCCGGGGACCTGCTCCCACTGTTATTGGCCGCAGCGGGAGCCAATCAGTGGGTCTGGTGGACCTGATGTTTTCTGGCAATCGATCCTGAGAGAAGGAGAAAGATGGTCTGCCTATGTAAACAAGGCAGATTGCTGTTCGGTGAGAGGGGAAGATGAAGATAGGGAGGGTTATTTACTAAAGGCAAATACACTCTGCACTACAAGTGCACTTGGAAGTGCAGTCGCTGTAGACCTAAGGGAGACATGCAAGGAAAATATAAAATAGCAGTTTTGCTTGTACATGATTGGATGATAGAAATCAGCAGAGCTTCCCCCCATTTCATATCTTCCCCTCAGATCTACATGACTGCACTTTCAAGTGTACTTGCAGTACATTTGTAGTGCACAGTGGATTTGCCTTTAGTAAATCAACCCCTCTGTGTTTCTGCTAAGCAGGAACACAGATCTCTATCTTCCCCCAGTCAAAGCACCCCCCCCCCCACAGTTAGCAAGCACTCCCAAGGAACACATTTAACCCTTTGATTTTAACCCCTTCCCAGCCAGTGTCATTAGTACAGTGACAGTGCATATTTTTTAGCATTGATCACTGTATTGGTGTCATTCGTCCCTAAACGTGTCACTTAGAGCCCATACACACTATTTGATTTTCTGCATATTTTTGTCTTCAGATTTACCAAAACCATATGAAAAAAAAATATGAGGTCAAATTTGTATGCAATCAAGCAGGCCCTTGCACTACATGGTTTTGGTAAATCTGAAGTAAATCTGACAGCAAAAGTTGTATAGTGTATGGGGTCTTAGTGTCCAATTTCCTAATGCACAGAGCTTCACCCCAAAGAGAAGGAGTAGTAAGGTTAAAGAGACCAAAGAAGAAAAAAGATAAATATGGCTATTCAGGACTGAAGTCATCCCAATCAAAGGGGGCTCCCAATAGGGTGGGGGGGGGGGGGGAGTGGGAGGAAGGGAGGGAAGGAGGGAAGGGGATGGGGGGAGGGAGGGAGGTATACGATAGGATCTCAAAAAAAAGAAACCCAAAAGATGAGCAACCCGATTCAGGCAATCCACCAGAAACATAAGGAGGGAAGAGAATGTGGGACTAGGAGACAAAACCAGAGAAGAAAGTAACATGGGAACAGTAACGGAAATACAATTCTTAACATATAATGTCAGAGGGATGAACTCCCCTGTAAAGAGACATAAGGTGTTGAGAGAAGTTAAAAATTAGATATTCACAGAGACAAGGCCTAGGAAGGTCATTGTCTTCTTACACTTCAAAAAAGTGTGAAAACATCCTCTGTACTGCAATTAACATTAAGGCCTCATACACAGGGACGTTTTTTGACGCCGGCGTTTTCTGGCGTTTTTTGCAGCTCTCCATGTTAGTCAATGGCCCCATAAAAACGTCGGCGTTTCTGAGCTGTAGGTGGCGTCGGCGTTAGTGAGCATAAAGTAGAACCCATGGCCATCGCGTTCTGAGGCTGTAACATTTTGACGTTTTTTGACGCCGACGCCACAATATGCCAAGAAACGCCAACATATGCCACCATATGCCACCTATTATTATACCGGCGTTTTCCGGCGTTTTTTGACGCCAACGTTTTTAGGTTGAAAAATAGCAGAGGGATGATTTTGTTTTAAAAAACGCCTATTGACGCCTATTGACGCCGACGCTCACTAACGCCGAAAAACGTCAATACATAACGCCGAAAAACGTCGCCTTTTTTTCCTTGACGTCGGGCCCGACGTTTTGTTTATTTTTTTATATACGCCCGTGTGTATGAGGCCTTAAGTGTTACTAAACCCAGCAATATGAAAATAGTTCATCTGCTCCCCCCCAGTGCCCACAGCTTATAAATCTTCTTTTTACATTAAAATACTGCCACTGTATACCTTTTGGGATGATCTGTATACCATGATCAGTGATAAACTGCACACTTTGTCCATAGCTGTGTGTTCAGGTAGGAGGAGACTTCCACTACAGCCTCTATACACACCCACATGTGTGATGTCAATATCATGTAACCTGAACAGTTCAACTGAAACAGGAAATGTTCTCTCCAGCATAAAAGACACAACTGAGCATGTGTAGGAGGACTACCCTGCCTGTGTTAAGCTGGCCTTACCCATATAGACAGTGAAGGGAGGGGAAGCATCTATCCATATAGGATAAAACAACCTTTTTACACAATGCAGAGGATTAACCCCTAAAGTTTCACAGTGAGTATAACAAGCATGCTATGCTGCATATACAGACTGATTTTACTGTTGTGGATTTAGTAACACTTTAACCACTACAGCCCTGGAAGGATTTACCCACTTCCTGACCAGGCCATTTTTTGGGATTCGGCACTGCGCCGCTTTAACAGACAATTGCACGGTCGTGCAACGTTGTACCCAAACAAAATTGATGTCCTTTTTTTCCCACAGAGCTTTCTTTTGGAGGTATTTGATGACCTCTGTGGTTTTTATTTTTTGCGCTATAAACAAAAAAAGACTGGCAATTTAAAAAAAAAAACAATATTTCTTACTTTTTGCTATAATACATATCCAAAAAAATATATACGGTATATATATATAAAAAAACAAATGTATTCATCAGGTTAGGCGAAAATATATTCGTCGACATATTTTTGGTAAATAAAATTGCAATAAGCGTTTATTGATTGGTTTGCGCAAAAGTTATCATGTCTACAAACCATTAGAATTGATTTAGGGCGTTTTTATTATTTTATATTTTTTACTGGTAATGGCGGCAATCTGCAATTTTTATCGGGACTGCGATATTGTGGAGGACAGATCGGACACTTTTGACACTGTTGTGGGACCAATGACATTTATACAGCGATCAGATCTAAAAATAGCCACTGATTACTTTGTAAATGTCACTGGCAGGGAAGGGGTTTACTTGCAGGGGGCAACCAAGGGTTTACTGTGTTCCCTCATTGTGTTCTAACTGTGTGGAGGCTGGGCTGGCAGGGGCATGACAGATCGGAAGGCCCGTACACACGGTCCAATGGTTGGTCAACAACGGTCATCCAACAGCCTGTTGGCCAATAATCCGATTGTGTGTACGCACAATTCTACAGCCGATTTCCAATTGTCATCCAACAGAAGTTGGGCGACGAGACTAGAAAACTTGTGTTGGCCAATAAGGAGTTGACTGATTGTTGGCTCGTTTGTACAAAAGTTGGACAACAAGACTAGAAAACTTTTGTTGGCCAACAAGGATTTGACCGATTGTTGTCTCACGTGTACAGAAGTTGGATGACGAGACTAGAAATCTTGTGTTGGCCAACAAGGAGTTTACCGATTGTTGTCTCGTGTGTACAGAAGTTGGACGACTAGACTAGAAAACTTGTGTTGGCCAACAAGGAGTTGACCGATTGTTGTCTCGTGTGTACAGAAGTTGGACGACTAGACTAGAAAACTTGTGTTGGCCAACAAGGAGTTGACCGATTGTTGTCTTGGGTGTACAGAAGTTGGACGACGACACTTGAAAACTTGTGTTGGCCAACAAGGAGTTGACTGATTGTTGGCTCATGTGTACAGAAGTTGGACGACTAGACTAGAAAACTTGTGTTGGCCAACAAGGAGTTGACAGATTGTTGTCTCGTGTGTACAGAAGTTGGACGACGAGACTAGAAAACTTGTGTTGGCCAACAAGGAGTTGACCGATTGTTGTCTCGTGTGTACAGAAGTTGACCAACCAAAAATTGGAAGTGCAAACACCAATTCTCGGAATCCAGGAAGTGTTCGGTTGTGTAACCTGTGTTCGTAATTCACAAATCACATTCACCTGAACGTCTTCGTTATACGCTCAGAACTACGTTCAGCTTTGTTGGCCGAATACTTGATTCACGTTAGTACGCTAGACCAAACCGCCTGCGCGAATCACCGTTTATATATGGCGATTCGCACTGCGCCGCCACTCTGCAACAGTAAATCTACATGAGGCGGCCTGGTAGCGGTTTGGTAAGATTGCATTGGATTCAAATTCTGTGTTTTATGGTAGAGTTAAGCTGCCTATGGATGGTGCCGAGTCAGCAGGTGACCACACTGTCAGACTGGGTCTAAAGAGCTAAAGAAAGTACATAATGCTGCATTTGAAACAAAACAGACATTTCCGATTACTGGTTAATATATTTCTGACTTCCTTTTCCATGAAGCCGGCATAAATGGCATGTTTTTATTTGGTGCTCACGGAGCGTTTGAAAGACCTCCCTAGTTCTTCTCAGTGTCTCCGTGAAGTCTTTGAATATCAACAAGTTCAAATGATATGTTGTTTGTATTATTATTTTCATCCCTCTCCAAACAGAATTAAAGAGCTCACATTTGATTTATCTCCCCGCAAAGAACTTACAAATTCTAAGAACGGCTGCTTTACCGCAGCGGAATAATCTCCGGCGTAATGACGCCTCGCAGTCCGCATTGTTGGGAATAACATCGCTGCCTAATAATACGCTTTAAATATCTTAAAAGCAGTCTTTATTTTTTCTTTGCGGATTTGGATGCCAAGGGTCTGTTTATATAAAGACTGCTTTGTGCGCGGTAATTTATTATAATCTTGTGTTTGGTGACAGTCTTTTCTCATCTGGGTCTTAAAAAAAAACAGTTTGGCTTTTTATCCTAATGAGTGGTATTAATTCAGTTTGAAAGCATAAGGTTTTATTTGTTGCCTTAAAGAAACATTCTATATATGCTTCAAATTTCAATTCTCTTATGTCTCATCTTTTTTCTTTAAAGTTCTGTGTATATTTAGGCCCCAGAAATATATTAGAATCCCCATCTGCATCCATTTCCTTTATACCTGTGTCTACAATTCATTCTGCCCTCTCAATATCTCCCTTTGTAGTCATGCATTCAGATGCAATGAGGGCAATTAATGCAAGTAATGGTGAGTGATGAGCCCAAGTGACAGAACATATCCCCAGCACCCCTTTAGACAAGCATGTTCTTCTTCTGCTAGTCACTGGATGCTACAGATATTAGCTGTGCTGTGCTGGCCAATTGCTTAAAGAGGAACTGCAGTCTGCTCACATAATTTGTAATAAAAACATATTTGCCATTCTGAAGCTTCCCTCCAACCACTTTGCATATTATTTTATATTATTATTATTATTATACAGGATTTATATAGTGCCGACAGTTTGTGCAGCGCTTTACAATATTAGGGCAGACAGTACAATTACAATATAATTGAATACAGGAGGAATCAGAGGGCCCTGCTCGTTAGAGCTTACAATATGAATATGAGAGGAGGTGATGAGGGAGCTAGAGAGCAGGAGGTCTTGGGAAGAGCGAAGAGGACGATTAGGTTGGTATTTTGAGACTAGGCTAGTGATGTAGCTGGGAGCAGAGTTGTGGATGGCTTTGTAGCCCATTGTTAGTAGTTTGAATTTAATTTGTTGGGCGAGTGGCATATATATATATATATATATATATATATATATATATATATATATATATATATATATATATATTTATATATACTGTGATTCTGTACTTGCCAAATATGCTGCAGAAATCTCCCTCCACCAAGTCTGGCTGCTGCCATTTTAACTGTGGGCAGCTGAAGCTGCTGCCTGTTCACTTCCCAGGTTTACACAGACACACACCTCCAGCTCTGCAGCTCTTATTGGCCCTCTTATGACTCATCCCCCCTCCCTTCCTGGCAAACTCTCACAAGCGTGAGAGAGAGAGCTGTGCATGATGTCATAAGCCTAGGCTAATGACCAGACAAGAAAGAGGAAGTGGGCTGTATAAGGTATTTACTGGCAGAAAAACATGTTTTATTATCCAAAGTTAAAACAACAAGAGCTGAAGATTTAATAGATGGAAAGTTGAAAACATGACTGAAGGTCCGCTTTAATTACTGTTCTAGAATCAGGTCTAATAGAATGTAACCAAGCAACTGATGGGCAGACTGCATAGCTAAAATCTACACCATGCAGAGCGCAGCTTCCTGCCTGGAACATACATCTAAAGGGTGCCCAAGGATGTGTTCTTTTGCTTTATGAAGACCCAAAAACAGCTGAAGCTACAGGGATAGACTGAGGATATGCAAACATTTTCAATGCAAGAAGATTTTCAACAATACTAATACAAAATGTTGTGCCATTGATTAATGCTCTTTATTAATACTTAAAATGGAACTCCTGTCTAATACTAAAGTGGAAGTCCATGCTAAAACTAAAATCCCTACATCTATAGACATCCACAATCTAACACTAACCTATCTAACCCTGTAAAGAAAAAATCAGTATACATACCTTTTCTGAAGGCTATCCAACCTGATCTCCAGAGGTGGAAGCTCTGCAGAGGACAAAGCCGACAAAGGCTGTGATATGAATGTGACTTTGCCCATAGACTTACCATGGGGCTTCCGTTGTTGGACATGTCCTCTACACCCACCTACACAGAGCAGCCACGGCCTTCAGCTCGGCATGGAATTGGGTCAGATCGCCTTCAGAAAAGGTATGCATACTGATTTCTTCTTTACAGGGCTAGATAGGTTAGTGTTAGATCGTGGGTGACTATATATGTAGGGATTTTAGTTTTAGCGTGGACTTCCATTTAATTGTTCTTAAAGCGGGGTTCCACCCGGTTAAAAGTCAGCAGCTACCAAAAGGTGTAGCTGCTGACTTTTAACAATCAGACACTCACCTGTCCCACTGTCCAGCGATGTGGTCGTTCAAGGGCTCGCTCTTCTCCCCCTCCCCTCGGCGGCGCCGGCATCACAAGTTTGGGCACCCGGCTTTGGCTTCCCCTTGTGAACGGCTCGGCGTATCTTCTGGGACCTGTGACATGTCCCAGAAGATCGCCGAGAGGGGGGGTGAGCTTCCTTCCAGAGCCGCGGCTCTAGGAGAGGAAGTTTACCTGGGACCCTCCCCCCAAAAAAAAGACATGCCAATTGTGGCATGTTGGGGGGGTCACCTTCCCTTAAAGCGGAAGTTCCACTTTTGGGTTTGGGTGGAACTCCGCATTAAATATGTCCCTTCCTCCTACCTATCCTTCCTACACTAAGTAAAAAAGATTTGTAACTGTACCTTTTTTCTCAATCCGCTCTGGTCTGGTCATGTGATTCCGCAGTTCCAGCTCCCCTGTGTCAGTGAGTGGCAGCTGCAGGGGAGAAGAAGGGCAACAGCTTGGCTATGGGTGACATCACTGCTCCT
Source organism: Glandirana rugosa (assembly GCA_018402905.1). Lineage (NCBI taxonomy): Eukaryota > Metazoa > Chordata > Amphibia > Anura > Ranidae > Glandirana > Glandirana rugosa. Next base: position 2,502,117 of record BLSH010145660.1, on the reverse strand, counting down.
GGAATTCCCAGCTGTTGTTGAGTGCCCTCTGACACAGAGCTACAGGATCATGTGAATAGATCGGAGCAGACTGAAAAAGGTAAGGATGCAGATCTTTTTACATAGTTTAGGAAGGATAGGTACTAGGAGGGGAGGGGGAACATTTTAACCACTTCATCCCTGGAAGGATTTACCCCCCTCCTGACCAGAGCATTTTTTGCGATTCGGCACTGCATCGCTTTAACTTACAATTGCGCGGTCGTGCGACGTTGTACCCAAACAAAATTGACTTCCTTTTTTCCCCACAAATAGAGCTTTCCTTTGGTGGAATTTGATCACCTCTGCGCTTTTTATTTTTTGCTCTATAAACAAAAAAAGAGCGACAATTTTGAAAAAAAAAACTATATTTTTTACTTTTTGCTATAATAAATATCCAAAAAAAACAAAAAGAAAAACAAATGTATTCCTCAGTTTAGGCCGATATATATTCTACATATTTTTGGTAAAAAAAAAAAATCACAATAGGCGCATATTGATCGGGTTGTGCAAAAGTTATAGTGCCTACAAACTATGGGAATAGATTTATGGCATTTTTATTATTTTCTTTTTTTTAACTAGTAATGGCGGTGACCTGCAATTTATATCGGGACTTCGACACTGCAGTACACAGATCAGACATGTTTTACACTTTTTTGGGACCATTGACATTTATACAGCGATCAGAGCTAAAAATACCCACTGATTACTGTATAAATGTCACTGGCAGGGAAGGGGTTAACCTGCAGGGGGCAATCAAGGCATTAACTGTGTTCCTTAGGCGTGTTCTAACAGTGTGGGGGCTGGGCTGGCAGGGGCATAACAGATCTCACTGATCCTGATTACAGGGATCAGTAGATCTGTCATGTCCCCTGTCAGAACGTGGAACTGCCGTATTTACATCGGCGGTTCCCCGTTCTTCCTCTGTAGTAGGCGATTGCGGGTCGCCGGCGGACATCGAGTCCTCCTGACCCGCGGCCCTACTCACGGAGTGCGTGGCTGGCACGCGAGCACGCCGCCGTTGGCGTGAGCCCACCCACTAGCTACATCTGCGTGAATTGCCATTTATAAATGCCAATTCGTGCTATGCTGCCACTTTGCCGCAGTAAATACCTGTTATGCGGTCGGCAAGTGGTTAATGAGTAGTTATTGTTAGGCAGGAATTCCACTTTAATTTGATGAACGTGACTTCAGTACTCCTTTACCAAGCAAGTTATCACATTCATGCTTGAAATGAAAAATGATAGTTGGAAAAGAAAACACCTCCATTGCCACTGAAGCGCTCATTGCCACTTTTTTTTTACATGTATACATACTGTATGTATTATTAGTTGTTCACATTCAACTGGGCTTGTTCTGTGATGTTGAAGATTTTTGTAGCTTATGCAAGCCACTTCTTCAATTCTAATAAGTGTCAGAATCAGAGGCGTAGCTAGAACCTTCAGGACTCTGGTACAAGAAATAATGAAGGGCCCCCTGACCCCTGGCCAGGGCCCTTCCCTCTTCCCACTGATCCTGGGGCCCTTTACTCCCATCGCAGGTCCCTTTATTACGGTACCGCAGCGGGGCCCTTTCACAAGCTCTGCAGCGGGCCCCCTTTCTGTCATCTTCAGGCCTCCCCATGGTGGTGAAATGCCAGAGCCCGGTTACAATTGCAACCTTTCCAATCCTGATAGTTCCCTAACTTATTTTTACATTTTTAGGAGCTCTGTTGGGGGCTTTGATGAGATATCAGGGGTTTAAACAAACCTCAACCCTCATTCTCCATCTGTGTAGCCTCAGCTGCACAGAATGAATGGACAGGAAAAGCTGTTCACTGAGCCTCCCATTCATTCAGAAACAGAAGTATAGTAAAAAAAAACAGATTACTATGCTTCAGTTATGAGTGAACCAATTGGTATCAATCACTGACTCTGTCCATTCAGAAAAGGAAGGAGCCGGTAAATGACAAATTTACCGACCCGTTCCCATCTCTCCATCATGACACATCTTCTACAACAGCTGACAGGAGAGAGGAGGGGGGAAGACAGCAGCTCTGTGGGGGGGGGGGGGGGCACACAGGGACCCTGGGAACAGCAGAAGACCAGTAAACTGGATAGAGGAAAATGGAGGAGATTGGGTCCTCTAAATGCCACCCCCGCCATCCCTGCTATTCAAGTGTACAAGGGAGGCACACGGGGCCCCCTGGATCATGGGGTCTGGTTGCAATTGCAACCCCTACCGTTACGCCCCTGGTCAGAAAGATATCATCATTGATATCCACATAGGTAGCACCAAAACCAACCATCCAAACGCCATGGAGAGGCAAATGTTACCATCTAAGGACAGGATGGGAGGTGTGAAAATTGTGGAACCACGCAGCTCTGGTGTCTGGAAGGCTTCTTAGGTGTTGATCCTTTGATTTTTTATGCTGACGGTGTTAATTGTTATCAAAATGCTAGGGATGTTAAAATGTCATACACTTTAGGGTCTATTTAAAAACAAAAATGCCTTATGAATCTCAAAAACATTCACCCAGTTGTCACCAATTCTGACCGTATTTTTGCTTAAAGTGTTACTAAGTCCAGTAATATGAAAATAGTTCCTCTGCCCCCCCCCCCCCCCCCACACACACACACACACAGTTTATAAATCTTCTTTTTACATTAAAATACTGCCACTATATACCTTTTGGGATGATCTGCATACCATGGTTTCCTGATAACCTGCACAGTTTGTCCATAGCTGTGTGTTCAAGTAGGAGGAGATTTCCACTACAGCCCGTATACACGCCCACATGTGTGATGTCACTATCATGTGACCTGAACAGTTCAACTGAAACAGGAAATGTTCTATCCAGTATAAAAGACCAAACTGAGCATGTGCAACTTTACCACTCTGCTGTGTATTATATGGACTTGCTTAGTTTGACAGTGCAGGAGGGAAGCATCTATGCATACAGGATAAAACAGCCTTTTTAAACAATGCTAGGGATTAACCCCTTAAGTTGCACAGTGAGTATAACAAGCATGCTATCCTGCATATACAGACTGATTTTACTGTTGTGGGTTTAGTAACACTTTAATACAGAGCATTCCTATGATCGTTAGCGCTATGTAGTCACCATAATATGATATTTTCCTGATTGACGTATTTCAGGTAAAATATTACATTGTGGCCACTAGATGGAGCTGGCAATCATAGGAAATCAACAAAATTAAGCAAAATACAGTGAATGTGTGTGACAGTCGTCCAGCAATTGTAATTTTATAAATAGACCCCTAAGTGTATTTATACTTTTCATCTGAGGTTTACTGTCCAGTCATGTGTCATCGCAGGTCCTCTTTCACATTTCATTTTGTAGTGAAGGGTATTCCTGAACCATGTAGCAATTGATTTAGGGCAAATACCTGTGCTCATGGCAACCTGGGTGAACCTTGATGACAACCTGGGGTACCCTGGTTGAGAATCACTAATGCAAGTAGATACAGTGTATCATAGCTCCCAACTGTCCCAGATTTTGAGGGACTGTCCCTGATTTGGAACAAATTCCCTCTGTTCCTCTTTCCTCCTCATTTGTCCCTTTTTTTGGTCTGATCTATATAGCTGTATATAAAGTGCACTATTTATCTTTCAAAAAGTGTTTCCCAGTGCTGAACCTGTCATTCAATTTCTAAATTGCCACATTTGTAAATTCAAAAAAGCCAATATATAGGAATAGAAGTGGTAAAAAAAAGCAATTGTGGGTTTAACCAATCATTTTTTTTGTATAATTCCCCTTTAAGGGGGCGTGGCGGGGGTGTGTCCTATATCTAGATACTTTTGCTAATAAGTGTCCCTCGTTCCTATCGCAAAAAGTTGGGAGGTATGGTAAATGCTGTATGAATGCAGCTGTGTAATAATTAATACATCATTAAATGCAAGCAATGTAAGCACCTACATTTGACCTAGTATCAGCCTCTTGCAGTCTCTGTACAGCAGAGCTGACATGTGAGAGGAAGAAGCAGCACATAGAGATAATCAGTTTATGTGCTTACAAGAAGCATGCTGATAGGAGGATAGAGCAAGATGACAGACAGAAAGGTAAGCTTATCACATCTCCTTTCACTGTCCAATCACAGCCTGAGGGGTGGTGCAAGATGACCTGGGTGCAGAGGAAGTGGCTTGAATAATGTCAGCTATCAGGCAGAGTAGTGGCAGAAAAAGGTATTGCATGGGAAATCTCTAGATTGCTTTTGTTATTTTATCTTTTAAAGGGCCATTTATTTTTATCTTGTATTTAAATGTAGAAAGTCCACATCAGTGGTAATGGATAAAAAGAAGGCGAGTTGTCCTTAGAAAACATTAAAATGCCATTTGTGCTAAGGCACTAGGAAAATTAACAACATTTGGATCATTTTCTCTATAAACTTTGTCCTAAAAATAAAAAATCTGTTCTTTATATGAAAACACTGGTGGGCTTGTGTACAGAGGAAGGAGGAAAATATTAATTTCCATGTAATGTGATGAAAAACATTAACAAACAATCTGTGCCCAAATTATTTAAAAATAGCTGGTGGAATTTTCAAAGTGAACTTCGCAGTTTTCGAACAGTCTACAAACAGTTCATTAGTAATATTTCTATCTTATTTTTATCTTTTCTCTGTGGGTTGAACTGGATGGACTTGTGTCTTTTTTCAACCAGACTTACTTTGTAACATCTATGCTATTTCTATTGTGGTTAAGTGTTGGTGTACTGTAGATGAGATGCCGCTCAGACTGACCCAGGGCTTACACAGTGCATGGCCTCTGCAATCAAGCCCCGGTGATCCGGGCGAAACGCGTCAGGGGCGTGGCCTGGAGCAGCGCTGGCTGAGGCCATACAGCTCGTAAACACTGGGTTGGTCTGAGTGTCATCTCATCTACGGTACACCAACACTTCTGGATCAGTAATCACCCGCTCCCACATTCTGAGCAGGGGCAGGGAAAACACTCAAGCCTTCAGCTTTAACTGGCACTGCAAGCTTTTTCGTGATCATAGTTCTATAAAAAATAAGTCAAACCAAACATGAATATTGTCCATTAGAACTGAATTTTGAATGTAGGGTTCCTGCTAAGAATCTACAGAATCTACACTATGGCCAGCTTGAGCCTGTGAAATTATTCTTCATTGTGTTCCCTGGTTCCCGGACCACCCATTCTCTAAATCCACTGTAGGCTCCCCCACATACATTAAAGAGGTTGTTAACCCTCTTGGTTTTTCACCTTAATGCATTCTATGCATTAAGGTGAAAAACCTTTTCACCTGCAGCAGCCCCCATTTACTTACCTGAGCCCAAAATGAACCTGCGGCGGGGACGAGCCTCGCAACTCACCTAAGCTGCTCCGGTCCTCATTGGCTGGATGGATAGCTAGGGAGCCATTGGTTCCCGCTGCTGTCAATCAAGTCCAGTGACCCAGGAGCTGGGCGGCGTGGCCGAGTCTTGCTGTTTGTTTGAATACATGCAACAGCAGGATTCGGGAGCGTGCCTGCATGGGTGACCCCAGGGAAGCGTGGTGGTCACTCAAGAAGAGGAGGAGTCCAGAGCACCGCTGGAGGGCTCCAGAAGACGGGGTTAGGGGCCACTCTGTGTAAAACCGCTGCTCAGAGGAGGTGACTATGATATGTTTGTTATTTTGTTTTTGTTTACAAAGGGGAGCCTTTAGTATCACTTTAAGTGTATTTTAGTGCACACAAAATAATACCCAATTTTTGTTAAAATATAAAAGATGATCTTGTATCAAGTAAATAGATACCAAACATGTCAAGATTAAACATTTTACACACCTGTGAAATGGTGACAAACTACGCTACCTAAAATCCTCCATAGGTAATGCTTTAAAAGCCTTTACAGCAGTGGTTCTCAACTCCTGTCCTCGGGACCCACTAACAGGCCAGGTTTGCAGGATAACTGAAATGCATCACAGGTGATATCATTTGCTGCTCAGTGATTGCAGTATTCTAGTCTGCATCTCCCCGAGGTAATACTTAAAATTTGGCCTGTTAGTGGGTCCCGAGGACCGGAGTTGAGAACCACTGCTTTACAGGGTATCAGTTTAGCGTTAATAGCCAATTATGGCCCTATATTTATTGCTGTTACTCCAACCTTCACAACGATACCTCACATGTTTGGTGCAATCACTGTGTATCGGACCTTTGTGTGCATTTGTATTTGCGTATTTGCACAGTAGGAAGAGGGGTCTCTAAAAAAAAAATAAAAAATACTATTTTTATTTATTTTATTTGGTCCTTTTTTTTCTACACTTAGATCAATAAATTTAACTTTATTGCTATCACAAGGGGGTAATCAAGTCCCCTAATTCAGTGTTTCTCAACCCTGTCCTCAAGTACCCCCAACAGGCCATGTTTTCTGGTCAATGGCTTGGTATTTTGAACAGCTATTTTATCAAAGAGAAATTCCCAAAACATGGCCTGTTGGGGGTACTTGAGGACAGGGTTGAGAAACGCTGCCCTAATTGGTTCAGAAAGTGACAGGTACCCTTTATGTAGACTTTAGGAGTCTATTAGAGCCCTGATGTCCCCCTTGCCTTTTAATGCAGCTGATCAAGCACAGATCGTGTTTGATAAGCTGCTTTACTGGTTGACCCTGAAACCAGAAGTGACAAAATCATTGCCTTTTCCCATGATCATTTGTCATCTATCTATCTATCTATCTATCTATCTATCTATCTATCTATCTATCTATCTATCTATCTATCTATCTACAGGCAGTCCCCTAGTTATGAACATCTGACTTATGAACGACTCCTACTTACAAACGGAGGGAGACAACAGGAAGTGAGAGGAAATCTCCTCCTAGGAAGGGAAATTCACTCCTGTAAGAGTTATTATGGGAAAAATGTGTCTCCATTGATGCTTTATCACCAAGGTTTGTTTCCACAACAATCCAAAATTTTCAAAATCCAATTATCATTGTCACAGGAAGTGAGGTGAAATCTTCTGAACAGAAACATAGACAGCAAAACAAACATTACAGGGGTGTTACCCCTTCCCTATGCTATCCAAAAAGCTTAAAAATATTTGTTTTGGCTGAAGCTACACTTAAAAAATGTACCTGTTCCCACTTACAAACAAATTCAACTTATGAACAAACCTACAGTCCCTATCTTGTTTGTAACCCGGGGACCGCCTGTATCTATTTATTAATCTATTTATCTATCTATCTGTCCATCTATTGATTTGTTTTCAGACACTCTATACTTTCAGATTCTATCTCTTCATTGTCTTTGTTTCCAGTCCCATACAGTAAATACAGTATGTATCTAATCATCCATCTATCTATCTATCTATCTATCTACCCTTCCATTATCTATCTATCTATCTATCTGTCCATCATCTATCTATCTATCTGTCCATCTACCTATCTATCCTTCCATTATCTATCTATCTATCTACCTATCCTTCCTTCATATATCTATCTCCGTTGTCTTTGTGTCCAGTCCTATACAGTAAATACAGTATCTAATCATCCATCTAGTGATTTTTATCTGTACTTCCAGTATCTATCTATCTATCTATCTATCTATCTATCTATCTATCTATATATCCTTCCATTATTTATCTATCTATCTATCTATCTATCTATCTATCTATCTATCTATCTATCTATCCTTCCATTATTTATCTATCTATCTATCTATCTATCTATCTATCTATCTATCTATCCTTCCATTATTTATCTATCTATCTATCTATCTATCTATCTATCTATCTATCCTTCCATTATCTATCTATCTATCTATCTATCTATCTATCTATCTATCTATCTATCTATCTATCTATCCTTCCATTATCTATCTATCTATCTATCTATCTATCTATCTATCTATCTATCTATCTATCCTTCCATTATCTATCTATCTATCTATCTATCTACCTATCCTTCCTTCATATATCTATCTCCGTTGTCTTTGTGTCCAGTCCTATACAGTAAATACAGTATCTAATCATCCATCTAGTGATTTTTATCTGTACTTCCAGTATCTATCTATCTATCTATCTATCTATCTATCTATCTATCTATCTATCTATCCTTCCATTATCTATCTATCTATCTATCTATCTATCTATCTATCTATCTATCTATCTATTCTTCCATCATCTATCTATCTATCTATCTATCTAGCTATCTATCTATCTATCTATCTATCTATCTATCTATCTATCTATCTATCTATCTATTCTTCCATTATCTATCTATCTATCTATCTATCTATCTATCTATCTATCTATCTATCTATCTATCTATCTGTCCGGTAGCACACAGTATCTCCTATTTATGGCAATGAGGGATGTTGTTGAATATTGATATTCTCTTTCAATCAGATTAGAAAGGTCCTGGGTCATCATGCCATTTAACGCATTAAGAGAATATAATAGGAAAGAATCCATTAAACTCAGCTGCTGCATAGAATCACATTTGCGGCGTGCTGGGATTGGAGGAGTGACAGGTAGAATGTTGATGGTCTGACACTTTGCTTATTTAGGAGGCAATTAGATGCTGTCTTATAGGACAACGTTGTGTTTTGACATATTAGATGGCACATACTTTACAGACAGATTTTTTATCTTGCATATTCATCTGTGAACATTCAATCCAGCGATATTTCTGAATTACAATCCTGGCAGGGACTTCATAATGACATTTTGACATTTGCTGGAAGTACAGAATTAGAATTTGATAGACATAAGTGTTTATGAACATTAATGAGATGTGACAATTCATGTCATGGTCTCCTGAGAACCAGCTCAAGTCGGCATTCACTTATTTTGGGTGGAATGCCAGATGATGGAGCGCCACCTTCTAGTGAAAACATATGAATCCTAATAAGTCAGTCTGTTAATGATAATCTTCAGTAAACATGTCTTAATATGACATACTAACTCTTAGGTTGAACTCCACTCAATTGAAGATCTTTTCAGGTAGAGTCCATTGATCCCTTGTAGAGTAGATACAGTGAAGTCAATTGGAAGACCAGGAAACATGTCCTGGTGCTTGTATTGTCTATGATCTCCTGGTTCTGGGACTGGACTAAAGTGACCTGAGTGAAGGATGGAGTAAGTAATGGTTACATCCCTGTCAAAATGTTTATGTCATATGTGTCCCTTTAATAAGACTATTTTCCGAAATCTCTTCAAAGTGAGGGAAATATCCTCTTAGCTTTAAGTGCACCAGGTGTCCCCACCTCAACATTTCCACTCTATTCCTGTTCTAGTGACAATTGAAAAAGTTGGGATTGTCTTACCTTTCTTTACTGATGACAGAGGTAATCAGGACAGAATGACGGGGTGATTTAAGTTTTCGATTTTATACACTTAAAGCGGTGGTAAACCCATCAATTTAACAGTTTAAAAAACAGTTCCATTTCCGGCACGTGCCGTAAATGTAACACTCCCATTGGTTGTGCTCTAAACCAAACTGTCAAACCATCCAATGGCTGGTGTCATAGCTGTTCACATGTGCAGCATCATGGCAGTTGTATATTAACCAGTTCCACACCGCATGCTGTATATTTACTGCGGCAGTGTGGCGCTGTCCCGCGAATCGCCGCAAATAAATGGCGAATGGCAAATCGCCGTAAATAAATGGCGATTCATTTATGCGCAGCTAGGGGGTGAGATCGTGCCCCCAGTGGTGCGCTCTAGTGCCCGGCGCACTCTGGAGGGGTGTGCCCGCAGCTCGGGCGGACTCGATATCTGCCGGCGAGCCACTATGAGCTGCCAGAGTGAAAGGACGGGGAACCGCCAATGTAAACACGGCGGTTCCCCGCTCTGTCAGTAGGGACATAAGAGATCTACTGATCCCTGTCACTGGGATCAGTTAGATCTCTTATGCTCAAGGTAGCCCAGCCTCCTCACAGTTAGAACATGCCTAGGGAACACAGTTAACCCCTTCCCTGCCCCCTGCAGGTTAACCCCTTCACTGCCAATGGCATTTACACAGTAATCAGTGCATTTTTATAGCACTGGTCGCTGTATAAATGCCAATGGTCCCAAAAAAGTGTCAATATGGTCCAACATGTCCGCCGCAATATTGCAGTACCACTAAAAATCGCAGATCGCCGCCATTACTAGTAAAAAATAAAAAATAAATAAAAACCCCAGAAATGAATTCTCATCATCCATAAAGGCAGCAACTTTTGCGCAAACCAATCAATAAACACCGATTGCGATTTTTTTTTTACCAAAAAAGGAGGAAGAATATAAATCGGCCAAAACTGATGAATAAATTTGTTTTTTTATTTATTTATTTTTTTAATTTGTATTTTAGCAAAAAGTAAGAAATATTGTTTTTTTTTTTGCAAAATTGATGCTCTTTCTTTGTTTATAGCGGCGATCAGAAACAATGCAGTGGCGACCAAATACCACCAAAAGAAAGCTCTATTTGTGGGGAAAAAAGGACGCAAATTCTGTTTGGGTACAACGTCGCACGACCGCGCAATTGTCAGTTAAAGCGAAGCAGTGCCGAATCGCAAAAAGTGCTTTGGTCCTAAAGTGGGAAATCCTTCCGGGGCTGAAGTGGTTAAACAGAGGCCAAGATGGCAGATTCCTTGGCTGAAAATGATAGGAGGGTGTACTACCACTTTAAAAATGTATCTACACAAAAACAAAAATATAATATATTGCAGCTTACCAGTCCTTAGATGTGCTGGATGTATTCATTTTTAGGATTTTTCCTTTATTTTTACCTGGTGATCATGTGAATAACACACTTCCTCGGTAGGATGGCCAAGCTCACTCCTACACTGTATCTGTAGATGGAGCCATGGTGGTAACCTAAGCTGGACTTCATACATGTCTTCCTCTCTTCATTGCATTGGGTGGAGTATTTTACAGAAGGAAGATAACATTGTTTATGCTTTCAGTTCAGCAACAAGGACACTGCAATTTGTAAGATAACAGGTATGTTCTGTACTTGCTAAAAATGTGCCTGGCCTGAAAAAGAAAACAAATGCAACCACCACAATTAAGGAGCTGCTTTACATTACATTTTTGTTCTTGGGTTTAGTTATCCTTTGGGTAAACTTATTGCTTTGTTTGCTCTTTCAGGGATTTTTTAGGCAGCTGGTAAAGCTCAAAACCCATAGCAGCAGCTGTCAGGCGTTTAAGAGGCACTACTGCCGCCTCCTGATACCTGTTTTTTTACTTTTTTAAATTACCGAACAGCAATTTTACATTGCAGGTCTGTGCTGCAAATGGGAGCCAAATGGCTGCAGATGTGGTGCTGCCTACTGATCTCAGTGCTTGAGTTTGACATTGTGACCTTAGCATGTGTAAAGTCCTATCAGGCCCGAAGCTGGAGGTTTTTTTTTTTTTTTTATGTTTGGTGGGTTTGATGTCAAGAGCTACTGTGCTGCAATTGATGAACACAACCTTTGCACATCTATTTATATAGGAGTAATATAAGGGTCATAAAAAGAGAATTGGGTGCCAGAATTCAATGAAGGAGTTCTCCCTATTACTACTCTAAGATACAGATAAATGGAAAGCAGTAGAGTAGCACACCATCAATACATTCATTTTTTTTATAATAATAGGTCTCTGCAGAAGAAAGGGCCATGCATCCCGATACATCCCTATTTATGAAACCTGCAGGGGGCGCTCTAAGGGTTAACTGTGTTCCCTGGGCGTGTTCTAACTGTGTGTGGGCTGCCCTAGCAAGGGAAGGGAAGTGATCACAGCTTCCATGTAGAGGAAGGCTGTGATCACAGCCCTCCCCCTCTCACAGAACGGAAGTCCGTGTTTACTTACACGGACCTCCGTTCTTTCACTCCGGGGGGGCATCGTGGGTAGCCAGCGGAGATCGAGTCCTCTGCACCCATCCCCCGGCCCCCCCGGACAAAGTGAGCGTGCGAGCGCGCCTTCGGCGGCGCGCATGCTCACAGTGCGCGATCTCGCAGCCGCCGTCGTTTGACGGCGTTTTGCGTTATCGAGCCACTTTGTCGCCATCAACCTGAGGTTGACGGTCGGCAAGTGGTTAAAATGGCATGTGGAAGAAACATGGTGTCAGAGGCCCCCGCCCCTGTTCAGGGATGGTTGTTCAATTATGACATAGATGGACTTTTTCACACCTCTTGTGAGTCAGTTGTCCACTCTTTCTAAAATGTGTACCCTCACTGTCCTTGAAAGAATGTCTCTTTTCCTTTAAATCAGGGGTCGTTAAACGTTTCAAACAAAGGGCTAGTTTATTGTCCTTCAGATATTAAGGGTCCAGATTGTGGGCAGTGGGGGTAGAAAATGTTCTGGGCTCAGCATCAGTGAGAATAAACATTGCCTCAGAATTGGGGGTAAGTTAAATAGCACCTGTAGACAGTAGGAGGAGGAATAGTGCCACCATCATTATTATTACTGGGAGGAATAGTGCCCCATGACTGGTATTAGTGGGAGGAATAGTGCCCCGTCATTAGTGCCAGTGGCATGAATTATACCCCATTGTTGGTGTCAGTGGGAGGAATAGTGCCTCATATCAGTGGGAGAAATACTGCCCGAGGTCCGGATAAAGGCTTAGGAAGACTGCTGAGTCTTGGCCTGTAGAATTAGAGTCTTGAGTTGAGTCTTGGGCCTTTTGTTTTTTTAAAGATAGTTTTTTTCTCCCCAATGTACAGAACTTTGCATTCCACACTGCAATGCATACACCAATTTTCTTTCATTGTGTTTGGATGTAGGGTCTTTAGGATATTCAAGCTTCTGTTCTTCAATGTCAACAAGGTATTGTTGGCATTGAAGAACACAAAGATGCAGTATTTGGTAAGGATCCTTCTAAGTTTTTCTGGCACACCTGCTAGATATGAATGGGCTTTTTTTTACAACACAATGCTTTTTTACAATGCAACGCACCACAACACACAGTATATTTGTTGTGATACACTGCAATGCATTGTGCGTTGGGCTTGACTGAACAATAAATTGGAGTGCCATTCACAATTAATGATATACAACGCACTACACAAATAGAAGATGCATTGCCATGCGTTATTGCACGTGTTGCCACAATACACAGTGGTGAATGGACCCTGAGACAATTGAAACTCTACTTTTTGATTCAACCTGATTTAATTTATGTAGTTTATGGGGAAAATCAAACTGGGCTTTAATGTTACAGTGAAACATCAGAGCAGAGACATGTTAAAGAATTATCGACTCTATGCATACACAAAGCAGCCACAAGAGCTCTGCCTCTATTTGGCTTTCCATAGAAGTATTAGACAATGTAAAAAATAATGCCACAAAACTGCTTATTCTCGACTTGCGAAACCTTGGCGATGATGGCACAAATTTAAAAAAGTAGTATTGTTGTCTTGGTTTGCTGTGTGATCTTGCCTTACATGTGGTGCTTTCATTTTAAACTAAAATTTCAAATATGCTGTGATTTTCCTGCCTTAGAATCCTAGCAATTCTGCAATGTTAAAATTCTAATGCGACGCTTGCCATTTTGTATCTAGCGTTGCCATGTATCTCCGAGGCCAAAACAGGTGATAGAATTTGCGTGAGAATTTACATAATTATTCACATTTTCTCCAAACATGCTTTTAATGAATCTGCTGATTCAATAGTAGCTAATTCTTGGATCTTGTGTGGGGAAAAGAGAGAGAAATTAGCATGCAGAATTATGACTACATGAATATTTATGTGGGTCTGGGCTTGTTGGGTTGACCATTAAATTTCTTTTTCCGAATGCAGACACTAATTGTTGGATTTGTGATAAGGATGTTGGGATTTTATGTCGCTTGCATTGTTGTATTTTAAAGAAAACAGAAAGGAACTCAGGTGAACTTTAGAAGTATAAATTATCTTGAAGAGGCGTGAGTTTGTATATTTTAAAGTTTTTCACATTCAAAGTACAGCTGTAAAGTTAGCAGATACGGTAGTCACTGAATTGTGTGAGGTTAGCGGTCTGAATTCCCATTGTGCTGCCAGCATGGGGTATTTAAAGAGACCCTGTCACCGAAGGGCCTAACACTCCACCCAGCCAGCAGGAGACTGCAGTCCTGAGCAGTCAGCCATAGAGGATCAGTAATTTTTTTAAAGAATTAGAAGTAAGCAGCTGAAAATACTATAAAGTAGCTGCTGACTTTTTACAAACAGGTACTCACCAGCCCATATGTGCAGGGCTGTCTTCTGCTGGGCCAGTCTTCGTATACCCGGTGATGCCATCTTAGCTGTGGGAGCCAGCCGTGACTTCCTGCTGTTTGACAGCTGGCTCCCCTCACCGCATGCACTAGATCGCACTGTCAGATTAGTCACGCAGCTTCCCTGGACATGCCTCTGAAAGTTGCGGACAGGGGGCTGTGCAAACCAAATACTGTAATTTGTGTGTAGGTGAGAATTGCAGAAGTGGGAGCAAGTACCTGTCAGAAAAAGGAACCTGCTCCAAAAAAACCCTAAAAACGTCCAAATATGAAGGCGGGGTGGATTAGTAGTACTTTCACTTTTAGGTGAAGGTCCGCTTTAAGTAATGGGAGATCCAACATGTAAGTCCATCATAATATTCCCCTTGTGCAGACCAACTTCCCCACAGAGACTATACCAGTCATTTCCAACCTTTTCAGCACAGAGGTACAGTGAGGGGAAAAAAATATTTGATCACCTGCTGATTTTGTACGTTCACTACGTCTAGATGCCTAAATGCATTGAGTTGCTGCCATGTGATTGGCTGATTAGCAATTTTGTGTTACCAAGCAATTGAACAGGTGTACCTAATAAAGTGGCCAGTGAGTGTACTGTATATACAGTGAGGGGATAAAAGTATTTGATCCCCTGCTAATTTTGTACGTTTGCCCACTGACAAAGAAAATTGAGTACTGTCCGTGATACTTTTTTTATTTGTACTAACATAAAATTTTTCAGGACAAGCTTTCAGGGTATCTCCCCTTCTTCAAGGTCCAAGCAGTACTGACAAAGAAATTGTCAGTCTGTAATTTTAATGGCCGGTTTATTTTAACAGTGAGAAACAGAATAACAACAAAAATATCCAGAAAAACGCATTTCAAAAAAGTTATAAATTGATTTGCATTTTAACCGCTTGCCGACAGCTGATCGGCAATTGACGGCAACAGAGTGGCTCTGTAACGCGAATCGCCGTCATACGACGGCGGACGCGATACAGAGCCACTGTGAGCGCGCGCGCGCGCTCACTGTGTTCGGGGGGGCAGGGAGCGGGTGCGGCGGCTTCGATTGCCGCCGGCTACCCGCGATGCCCCCCCCGGAGCGAATGAGCGGAGGTCCGTGTAAGTAAACACGGACCTCCGCTCTGTGTGAGGGGGAAGGGCTGTGATCACAGCCTTCCTGTACACGAAGGCTGTGACCACTTCCCTTCCCCAGCTAGGCAAGCCCCCACACAGTTAGAACACGCCCAGGGAACATAGTTAACCCTTAGCGCGCCCCCTGCAGGTTAACCCCTTCACTGCCAATGGCATTTACACAGTAATCAGTGCATTTTTATAGCACTGATCGCTGTATAAATGCCAATGGTCCCAAAAAAGTGTCAAAACGTTCTGACATGTCTGCCCCAATATCGCAGTACCGCAAAAAATCGCAGATCGCCGCCATTTTTAGTAAAAAATAAAAAAATTAAAAACCCCAAAAATGAATTCTCATCATCCGTAAACGCGACCACTTTTGCGCAAACCAATCAATAAACGCCGATTGCGATTTTTTTTATCGCAAATATGAGGAAGAATATAAATCGGCCAAAAACGGTGAAAAAAAATGTTTTTTTATATTTTTTTTTTGGATTTGTATATTAGGAAAAAGTAAGAAATTTGGGTTTTTTTGCAAAATTGTCGCTCTTCTTTTGTTTATAGCGGCGATCAGAAATGACGCAGCAGTGATCAAATACCACCAAAAGAAAGCTCTATTTGTGGGAAAAAAAGGACGCAAATTTCGTTTGGGTACAACGTCGCACAACCGCGCAATTGTCAGTTAAAGCGACGCAGCGCCGAATCGCAAAAAGGGCTCCGGTCCTAAAGCTGGAAATCCTTCCGGGGCTGAAGTGGTTAATGAGTGAAATAAGTATTCAACCCCTTCGCAAAACATGACTTAGTGCTTGGTGGAAAATCCCTTGTTGGCAATCACAGAGGTCAGACGTTTCTTGTAGTTGGCCACCAGGTTTGCACATCTCAGGAGGGATTTTGTCCCACTGCTCTTTGCAGATCCTCTCCAAGTCATTAAGGTTTTGAGGCTGACGTTTGTTAACTCGAACCTTCAGCCCCCTCCATATAATTTCTATGGGATCAAGGTCTAGAGAATGGCTAGGCCACTTTAAGACCTTTATTTGCTTCTTCTTCAGCCACACCTTTGTTGCCTTGTCTGTGTGTTTGGGTCATTGTCATGCTAGAATACCCATCCAGAACTCATTTTCAATGCCCAGGCTGAGAGAAGGAGGTTCTCACCCAAGATTTGATGGTTCATGGCCCCGTCCATCATCCCTTTGTGTGGTGAAGTTTTCCTGTCCCCTTAGCAGAAAAACACCCCCAAAGCATAATGTTTCCACCTCCATGTTTGACGGTGGGGATGGTGTTCTTGGGGTCATAGGCAGCATTCCTTCTCCTCCAAACACGGTCAGTTGAGTTGATGCCAAAGAGCTCGATTTTGGTCTCATCTGACCACAAAACTTTCACCCAGTTCTCCTCTGAATAATTCAGATGTTCATTAGCGAACTTCAGACGGGCTGTACATGTGCTTTCTTGAGCAGGGGGACCTTGCGGCCGCTGCAGGATTTCAGTCCTTCAGGGCGTAGTGTGTTACTAATTGTTCTCTTGGTGACTATGGTCCCAGCTGACTTGAAATAATTGACAAGATTCTCCTGTGTAGTTCTGGGCTGATTCCTCACAGTTCTCATGATCATTGACACTCCACAAGCTGAGATCTTGCATGGAGCCCCAGACCGAGGGAGATTGACAGTTATTTTGAGTTTCTTCCATTTGTGAATAATCACAAACTATTGTCACCCTCTCACCAAGGTGCTTGGCGATGGTCTTGTAGTCCATTCCAGCCTTGTGTAGGTCTACAATCTTGTCTCTGACATCCTTGGACAGCTCTTTGGTCTTGGCCATGGTGGAGAGATTGGAATCTGATTAATTGCTTCTGTGGACAGGTGTCTTTTATACAGGTAACAAGCTGAGATTAGGAGAGTGCTCCTAATCTCAGTTTATTACCTGTATAGAAGACACCAGGGAGCCAGAAATCTTGCTGCTTGATAGGGAATCAAATACTTATTTCACTCATTAAAATGTGTACCAATTTATAACTTTTTTGAAATGCGTTTTTCTGGATATTTTTGTTGTTATTCTGTCCCTCACAGTTAGAATAAACCTACAATTAAAATTATAGACTGATCATTTCTTTGTCAGTGGGCAAACGTACAAAATCAGCAGGGCATCAAATACTTTTTTCCCTCACTGTAAGCTTACTCATCTCAGGGAACCCCTACTAAAAATGACTATATCTACAAATCATGATACATTAGCGTGATAGTCAGTGGGAAGAATGCCGCTTACACTTGTGGTCATTGGGAAGAATCACCTAGTTACAAATAGCTAAAATGGTGTCAGTGGCTGCTTATCTGGGAGGCAGAAATTGATCATTGCTACAGGGACCTCTAGCAACCTCTGGAGGAACCCTAGGGTTCAATGGAACTCTGGATGAGAAACCCTGGTCTATATCATCATCTTAACTCAGTCATTGGGTATGCCTTTATCTTCTTAGGAAGAAGAGTAGACCGGTCTGGGACACTTATTTGCAGAAGAGAGCCTTTACATTTGACTTGAATATCAGGTATATCTCCAGCTATATTAATGATGTCTTAACAGTGCTGAGGACAACAGTTTCTATTTCATGAAACAGGACTTCTCTACTTAGTCCAAATTTTACAAGGGAACTCACCCTAGCACCGGGAGAAGAGTTGCAGCACCAACAGTTACCTCATAGTCTCTAGATCATAAGTTTGGCATGCAAAAGAATGAACCTGCTTCTTTCCCATTAAACGATTGTCACTTGCTATCCCCCAAAGGGGAAGAGTTACACTATGCCACTACATTGTGGACCCAGAAATGTTCGTCCTTCTGGAAAAATGGGTCCCACTTTACCAGCTCTTGATTCAACCACTCCATGCTCTCTCAAATTCCTTCCACAACCTGGTTACATATACCTTTATAGATCGAATAATGGACTGAAAGGCCCCCTAGCAATCTGTGGGCATGAATACCCAATAAGCAGACTTGCACCCCGCTACATACAGGTTCGCCTTTAAGCTGAATTCCAGGTATGGATATTTTTGCATATAGTCACATTGTTCCAACTTTGATCATCCCTGGTCAATCTCCTTAAAACTTGAAATCACTGTACAGGCGATCCCCGGGTTATACACAAGATAGGGACTGTAGGTTTGTTCTTAAGTTTAATTTGTTTGTAAGTAGTAACAGATACATTTTTTAAGTGTAGCTTCAGCCAAAAAAAATATCTTTAAGCTTTTTGGATAGCATAGGGAAGGGGTAACACCCCTGTAATGTTTGTTTTGCTGTCTATGTTTCTGTTTAGAAAATTTCACCTCACTTCCTGTCCCAATGATAATTGGATTTTGAAAATTTTGGGTTGTTGTGGAAACAAGGATTGGTGATAAAGCTTCAGTGGAGACACCTTTTTCCCATAATAACTCTTACAGGAGTGAATTCCCCTACCTAGGGGGAGATTTCCTCTCACTTCCTGTTGTCTCCCTCCATTTGTAAGTAGGAGTCGTTTGTAAGTCGGATGTTTGTAACTAGGGGACCGTCTGTAGTATAAACTGTTATCTGCTACCATGTCATTTTCAGAGAACACTTCGCATTTTCTCAAATTAAAAGTTTTCTCTGATTGGACACAGTGGGGCAGTTACATCGCAATTTCCACCTCATCCAATCAGAGAATGGTTTGGATTCTTTGAGAAAATGCAACTGACTGTCGCCTACGCCTTTTATGTTCAGCAGGCAGCCACTAGATGTGGAAGCATGTGGAGACCACTTAGTAGTGGTGTCTACTCCAGTAACTACCAGCTTCCATGGAGATCAGCCAGGTATGGAACATACATACTTACATTGGTCCAAGCTGGATGGATGGATGCCAAAATATCTGTATATAGGAACTATAGGCAAAGATAGGGGAATAAGATAGATCAACACTTGTGAATGGGGACAGAATGAATGGACCAGCAGATTCATTCATTTTGTTTCAGTGACACAGGGATCACCTTTTTAACCCTTTCTTGCCCCCACCTCTCCTATGCATACCATCTCTGGGCTTTCTGCATCTCATCTGTATATTAACCATTTCACCTCCCTTATCCTGCACATCTGAACATTAACCCGTCCATCTTCATCCTGCCACTGTATGGGACTAGGACATTAACCTTTTCACTTCCTCTGTGTATGACCTGTACATAAACCACTTCAGCTCCGGAAGATATACCCCCCTTCATGAACAGGCCATTTTTTGTGATACGGTACTGCGTTACTTTAACTGACTATTGTGTGGTCGTGCAACGCTGTGCCCAAATAAAATCTATGTCCTTTTTTTCCCACACATAGAGCGTTCTTTTGGTGGTATTTGATCACCTCAGCGGTTTTTATTTTTAGGCCAATATATATTCTGCTACATATTTTTGGTAAGACATGGATGAGTGAGTTTGGGGTGGAGGAACTTGACTGGCCTGCAGAGTCCTGACCTCAACCCGATAGAACACATTTGGGATGAATTAAAGCGGAGACTGCGAGCCAGGCCTTCTCATTCAACATCAGTGCCTGACCTCACAAATGTGCTTCTGGAAGAATGGTCAAACATTCCCATAGACACTCCTAAACCTTGTGGACAGCCTTCCCAGAAGAGTTGAAGCTGTTATAGCTACAAAGGGTGGGCCTACTTAATATTAAACCCTAAGGACTAAGACTGGGATGCCATTACAGTTCATGTGCGTGTTAAGGCAGGTGTCCCAATACTTTTGGTAATATACTGTATATCCCTCCATCCTCCATACTGGTAGATTATGGCAGCTCTGGATACAAGTGTCTGGCCTCCAATTTTAGCTGCTGGGTCTTAGAACGGTGTGTGTAATAAAAGCTAGGAGATTATAAAAAGGCGCTTTATATACATGTGCGCCTGGGGCGGTATGAATGCTAAATACAGCCCTGTTGAAAGTAGGTTTTCATCGAGGGTCTGCAGTCTGCCCTGTGTATTCAACATGTTCTCCAGGAAAGAGGTCTTTACTTTCCATTGACTTACATAGGAGGGCTTTGATGGGATTTAGAGCCCACAGCTTCGTCTACTGAAGAGCCAAGGGTCACGCAAAGTCCGAGCACTTATTTCAAAGCTGCCGAGGCGGACTGGCTGTTAAAAGAGGTGTTGCCATAGATACCTCTTAAAGTGGACCATTCAATACCTTTAAAGTCTGTGTGAATTCCTGACATGTCTCAATACAAAGTAATAGTATCATTAAAAAAAAAAAAAATGCGTGCCTTTTTATCAATAAAAAAGCAGTCCTTAAAGCTGATGTTTAATCCACTTATATTTTACTTTCCCTGTTTCCTCCTTTTCCCTTTCTTCAACATGCTGAAGACGTTTAAATAAAGCCTTTCCCTTTCCATTACATACATTATTTTACACCCAATAACATAATCACATAGCTTCCTAAGGACAGCGCTCTGCCTCAGTACTCATCTCAAGAACCTCCAGCCCTAATGCAAGCAGTGGGCTTCTTCATGGAAAGAGTGATGTAAATTTTAACACCTTCCCACCCAGGCCAATGCTGCCATTTCGCTTCTTCATATAAAAATATGTATTTTTTTTGCTAAAAAAAGCAAAAAAAACAACATATAACCCATTCTTTTGTAAAATATAAAAGATGATGTTGCGCAGAGTAACTAGATACCTAATATGTCATGCTTTAAAATTGTGCACGTTCATGGAATGGCGCCAAACTACGGTAATTAGTCTCCATACGCAATACTTTAAAAATGTCTACAGGTTACCAGTTTAGAGTTATAGAGGAGGTCCAGGTCTAGAATTATTGCTCTCGCTATAACGTTCGCAACGATACCTCACATGCATGGTGCAACCATCGTTTACATATGCAAAAAAAAGTACAAAAAAGTATTATTATTTATTTATTTCTTTTTTATTTTTTTTTTACATTGTCCCTTTATTTATGTAATTATTTGTATCACTTTTATTCCTATCACAAGAAATGTAAACATCTCTTGTGATAGAAATAAGGCATGACAGGTCTTCTTTATGGAGAGATCTGGGGTCTATATAAGATAGACCCCAGATATCTCCTCTACCCTGGAAAGCATGAGATTAACCCCTTAAGGACACCCTTAATGACCAGGCCATTTTTTTGTGATACAGCACTGCGTCACTTTAACTGACAATTGCACAGTCGTGCGACGTTGTACCCAAACAAAATCAATGTCCCTTTTTCCCACAAATAGAGCTTTCTTTTGGTGGTATTTGATCACCTCTGCAGTTTTTATTTTTTGCGCTATAAACAAAAAAAGAGCGACAATTTATAAATAAAAACAAAATGTTTTACTTTCTGCTATAAAACATTTCCAAAAATAAAATGTAAAAAGATTAATTTATTCATCAGTTTAGGCCGATAGGTATTCTGCTACATATTTTTGGTAAAAACAATTGCAATAAGCGTATATCGATTGGTTTGCAAAAAAGTTATTGTGTCTACAAAATAGGGTATAGATTTATGGAATTTTTTTTTCTAGTAATGGTGGCGATCAGTGATCTTTAGCGGGACTGCGACATTGCGGCAGACATATCGGACACCTAACTGACATTTTTGACACTTTTTTGGGAACCAGTGATATTATTACAGTAATCAGTGCTAAAAATATGCACTGACACTGTACTAATGGCACTGACAGGGAAAGGTTTAACATCAGGGGCACTCAAGGGGTTAAGTGTGTTCCCTGATCCGTCTTTTTGCATAGCAGGAAGACAGGATCTGTGTGATCTCTCCTGTCAGAATGGGGATCTGCCTTGTTTACACAGGCAGATCGCCGCTCAGTCACTGTGGGGAACAATCACGGGTGGCAGGCGGACATTGAGTCCGCCCCACCCGCTCATTGGCTCCTCCTGCTGGTTAATGGGAGCGCGCCCACACAATTGGGTTGACGCGCTGCCCTACAACTATGGCGATTTGCGGTAAGCAGCCACATTGCCACAGTGTAATGACGGCGGGTGGGGCTGAAAGTGGTTAAAAATAAAACACCGATCTCTGCTTTTTAGGGAAAAAAAATGTCAGTGTTCACATCTGCCAGAGCAGAAGTGACGTCATGATGTCGCTTCCGGCCTCTCAGGGTCATAAAGACCATCCAGTCCTCTGCCAGCTCTGTGGTAACCTGGCGCCACTGCCGTATTGGATCTTCGGCTTTCCAATCACTTGGAAGAGCCCAGAGAGGCACCGATGGGTGGCGTGGGGGGGGGGGGGGAGACATCCCCTGCCTGTAAAAGCAATCCAGCAGCTAATCAGCCACTAGGATGGCTTTTACATTATAGAGAATCACCGACTGAAAAAAGATATCTGGATGATGTCTGTAGCTGCCAGCATCATCCAGCCACTTCAAGCCACAACATCATATGACTTCATGCAGGCAGGTAGTGCTTAAAACGCATTGATGGGCGCATGTTACCCGGGCAGGCTGTATTTGCTGGCAGACTTCCCTAGGTAATGCCTTCATGTGATGCTGAACCTCCATGATTCAAAGAACTGAAATACAATATATGAAAGGGGCAGACCAAGAACAGTCATCCTAGGGAGGAGAGAGCAAAATGAAGTGGGCTCTATGTAGCTTTTTGCAGCTTTCTAATGTGAGAATATCCGCCTGGAGGCCAGCTATGGAGAAAGACTTTATAACCCAATCTGTCTTCTAATTCTCTATGATCTACAACTTCTGAATACTGACAGTTAATAGTTGGGGGTCAGGGAATCCAGCATAAAATGGAACTAAACCCATTGATTTAACCGTTTACCAAAGAGTTACGTTCAAGGCATGAATGATACCAGTTGTCACAGTTGCTTGTGCTCGCCACCATACTGTCCAACCATCACATGGCTGGAGTCATAACTGATCACATGCCACTCCATGTCAACTGCAGGTCAAACAGAGGCTAAGATGGCTGAGTACCTGGCTGTAAAGGAGAGGAGGGTTTAGTTCTGCTTTAAACACAGTGGGATATATTTATTCTGTGTTGTTAGACTACGCCTGTCACTTCTCAAATGTTCTGCCTGTAGCAATAAATTGTAAAGCTTGCACATGTCTTCATCTGTCTTCTCTATCGCCTCCGGGCCTCAGATGTGCTGAGTTTTGAGATATGACAGAAGTATTGCACTTTATACACCTTTATATTGGTTGAGAAGACAGTTTTTATGTTATAGTGGTTGTTGGCAATTGGCCGCCAGTGATCTACCCGTCAATTGTGGCCATGTGACGGGTAGATCTCTACCCTTCTGTGCCACTAGCTCCAGACCAGGCTGGCTGCCTCTCAGATCTCAGATCAGAGTGGCATTGGGAATGCAGAGCCCAGGGAAGTCTTAAGCTCCTCCTTGGCTCTGAAGTGGAAGAGAAAGGGGGGCATTTATGCTGTAGTACTGACCCCTGCACTCTTCATTACTTACTACTGAATTCTGTGTTACTACTGACCACTGAACTCTTCTTTAATTACCACTGAACTCTGCTTTACTTACTACTAACCAATGCATTCTGCGTTATATACTACTGACCCCTGAACTCTGCGTTACTTACTACTGACCCCTGAACTCTGCATTACTTACTACTGACCCCTGAACTCTGCGTTACTTACTACTGACCCCTAAACTCTGCGTTACTTACCAGTGACCTCTGAACTCTGTGTTACATACTACTGAACTCTGCATTTATTACTACTAACCGCTACACTCCACCTCCACATTACATAATACTGGCCCATACACTCTGTGGTACTTACATCTGACCTCTGAAATCTATGTTACTTACTACTGACCTTCAAACTCTGTGTTACTATTGAACTCTGCATTACTTACTACTCACCCCTGCACTCTGCAATGCTTTACCGCTGACCCCTGTACTCTACATTATTTTACCACTGACCCCTGCACTCTGCAATTCTTTACCACTGACCCCTGCGCTCTGCAATACTTTACCACTGACCCCTGCACTCTGCATTACTTTATCTCTGACCCCTGTACTCTATGTTGCACACTACTGACCCCTGCACTGTGTGTTGTATACTACGCAACACTGTGTCATTTGCTACAGACCCCTGCAATGTGCGTTACATACTACTGACCCTTGCAATGTTACTTACCACTAACTTCCACACCTTCCTTACATTTTAGTGGGCCTTGCTAGGTTATCTCTTTTAAAGAAAGTGTGCTGTACCTCTGCGATTTTTTATTCCTTCCATGTTGTTTAGAGGGGCTGTATACTGTACATGTTTAACTTCTCTAAACTTAAGTTTGTGTTGTTTATCCAGCTCCAGGAAATAAGGTAATTTAATGAATTTCCAGTGATATCCTGGAAACATTTCTGTTATGCCAATTCTTTGCCAGATTAGGCAGGGCTTTCAAAATGCTTCAATTTCAGACTATTGCTTCTTCCTAATCATTCTGTGCAACTTCTCTTTTTTCGTCTCTTGCAAGTATTTCTTCCTGCAGACTGTAGTCCAGGTATCTTATCCTAATTTTTTGGGGGGTGGGGTGGCAAACACTGCACCCACAGCCACCCACCCCCCCCCCCCAAACCAGGTCTGGAGCATTTACCCCATCTATGGCAACAGATGGCTGCCATCATCGGCAGTTTCCCCTACTCTCCGTGGGCATCACGGCGGCTTCCCCTTCCCCTGCTCTTCACGAGCATCACGGCAGTTTACGGCAGCTTCCGTTTCCTCCCTCCTCCTCGGCGGCCAATCAAAGTGTTTCTCTTTTCAGCCAATTGGCAAACGGTCTCAGACCCGCTTCCTGATTGGCCGGGAGGAGGATCAGTGTTTCAATAGCGAATGTTTATTCACTATTGTAACACACCTGGCTGGGCTCATAGTGCAATGCTCTGCACCCCAAGCCCACACTATTCTGAAGTCTATTAAACCTCTAATCAAGTGCTTCAAAAAACCACCCCCACCCATTGGAATTCATACATCCGGTGTCCTGCATGGGGACCGGACGTGTGGATGGGGGGGGGCGGTGCCCGGGCACCCCTAATGGATTTGCCGCCCTTGTCCTGCAGAATGATTAAATCCCAATTAGGCCTCCTACATACGAAGTGGACGCCGACCGTTGATCCGCCCACTCAGCAGGGGATTTCTCCACTGATCCCTACAGAGCAGGCAGATGATAGGTCCGTGTCTGCTCCGCTGATACAGACAGATGGGGAAGGCCCCTTAAACATGGACATTCCGATCGGGTCTGTCTATCAGTTTTTCACCCGCCGGCATCCGAGCCAATCCGCTAAAACAGATGGATGGGGATCCATTCCCCATCTGACCGGTGGAATGGATGACAGTCAGATGGAAATGGACAGGCGGTCTGTTTCCATTCAACTGCCCCATAGAGAACAGTGGGCTTTGTCCATGCCCTGTCATCCACCTGCTCAGCAAGGATGAGCGGAGAGATCCCATGCTGAGCAGACAGATCTGCTGCCAATGTCTGTCCTGTGTGAAAGGGGCCAAAATCGGATTGGATGCTGGTGAGTGTCACACATGTTCGCTGACATCTGGCGCTCCAGAGAAGAATGGAGGTTCCGATTCGGTCCACCTGAAAAACTGACAGAAGGACCCGATTGGAATGACCGTGAAAGGGATCTTTGTCACTGATATACTAACAGCCTCAGTTTTCCTAGATTTACCTCTCCTTTCCTGTTTAAACAGTTGTGCAGGACATTTAAAGTGGAACTAAGGCTGATTATACACGGCTGGTCCGATCAGGTCCACCTGTCACTTTTCCAGGCAGACCTAATCAGAGCAGCCATTGTTTTCTATGGACACCCTAAATCTGCAATTCTTTCCTCCATTTCTGTGGTCCAAGGTCACTCACCAGCATCGTCTGCTCAGCTTCTTCTGGGAGCTGGCCTTCGACCAAGCTGATTGGCCGGCACAGTATGACATCACTCCTGCTTATGCACAAGAGTACGGTCATTCTGGCACAGTCCCTGCACCAGAATATAAACTTAGCTGCTCATGTGCATTTTTGCAATAAGGCTATAAAAAGCACTAGTTAGCAGACGAATGGTAGTGCCATTAATTCTTAATGGCACCCTTATGCATCTGTTAACACATGAGTTTTTGCACATGCCAAAAGTCATGGTGCCACAGCACTATGTGGTTCGGTGCAGCGTGTTTTTGCAAAAAGGGTCAGAGACTACTTTTGCATGTTTCTCACATGTAGGGCAGCTCATTGAAATGAATGGGCTTTCCTACACACATTGAATGGAAAACATTGCACCTGCATGAACAGAGCCAATAGAGCTTGCCTGCACACAGTTTTTTATTTAAGATTTTAGTTCCACCTTAAACAAGACGGCGCAATACAATGGAGTAGGTACCATGGTTAAACCTAGTGCACTCAGTAATCAGAAACTGGCCATACACTGTTCAAATTTCTTAATGAACTGGCCAAAATTTGATCAATGGGTGGCCCTATGCAACCACTGCTCGGGTATTTTGATAGCTGGCAAGGCCGACTGATAAAATCCAAGAGTCACAGCAGGAGTTTCATCCATTCACGCTGTATAGGCACCATTATGTGGGAGGCCAATTAGTCACAGCTTAAGGCATCCCTAGAAAACTGTGAAGGAACTCTAGGGTTGGGAATGGCCGCAGGTTGACAAGCGTATCAAAATGAAAAAAGAAAGCAAAGCCAGCATGTAAAACAAAAAATGCTGGCCAGGTAGACTGTTACTTCTATTTTGATGCAAAACTCACTTTGACCGAAGGATGAATCAATCCTTCCAAACCCTCTTGGCTTTTGAGACTCATCAAAGCCTACGCTGTGTTTGGTGGAGTGAAGAAACTCCTTGGAAATCTGATTTCAAGAGCGATTAGACCTCAGGACAGGTAGTTATATTGTAGATGTTTGGGAAAGAAATTTGATTTCATTTTTTTCAAGGAGAAATGACCTCTGGGAAAATTTTATTCCTTTTTTTTTCATTTTACCATCAAGAGCTTCAGAGCCATAGTGGGTTGTGCTCTCAAGGGAGTCTCCAGGGAGGAGGCCTTTTTTTCCGTTCTGAAAGAGGGGTCAGCACCTACCAAAGTCAATCACTCTGCGTGTGGAGGGAAAATGCTGTGTTTACTGTGCATGTTTAGATGGAACTATTCCAGATGAAAAGAAACTAGTTCAAAGGAAAAAACAAAGGGCTTAGCGCCAGTCCGCCTCTGCACTCTCCTCTTTCAGAAAAGGTAGGGGAATGCTGTCATCCAAGATAATATTTCTTTTATAAAGAATGTATAAAGGAAAATTATACTTCGTCGGTCTATCCAGTTCAAAGTCTTTATTTCACCATTGTGAAATTAGGTTATTAGTAATATATTAAAGCTGAACTGATTTTTTTGTAAAACTACCTATGCATTTGGCCCCCCTTGCACAGCAAAGGTTAACTGCTCGGTAAGGCTTGGTTCACACTAGTGCGACTTTGCATTGTGACTTGCTTGCGACATTAATGTGACTTCAATGCGGCATCAATGTGACTTTCATGCGACTTTGATGTTTTGCGGCTTT
The DNA here is from genome assembly GCA_018402905.1 of Glandirana rugosa. NCBI lineage: Eukaryota > Metazoa > Chordata > Amphibia > Anura > Ranidae > Glandirana > Glandirana rugosa. The sequence goes on along the minus strand of BLSH010145660.1, from coordinate 2,474,329 downwards.
GGCAAATTATAATACAGAGTATGACACATATTTAATGAAATAAAAATGGGCAGACTCGATGGACTACTCAGTCTTTTTCTGCCGTCACTTTTCTATGTTTCTATTGATTTTACAGAACCCTCTGAAGCAGTGTTGCCAGCCTACCAGATTGAAATTTACTGACACGACACCCAAAATTTACCAGCACTGCCAAGTTTTTACTGGCATTTCCAAAAGCTGGAAAATTATACTTTTAAGTGCAGGTTTCAATATTTAAGCTACAAACAAGTACAATATGCAATAAACAATGTGATAAACAATGTGATTTAAGGTAAATATTAAAGAGGAGGTCCAGTCCCCCCACCAAAAAATTCAAAGCTACAATTACTGTAGCTGATTACTCTTAATATTAGGACACTAACCTGTCCAGGAATCACGCGATGTCTGCATCCCAGCTGATCTTCCAATAGGCTCTCGGGTGCTGCCGCCACCATTCGTGGTAAGGGAAAGCCGGTTCCTTAATGCGTATACGTGCAGTACCGATCTTCCAGGGACTTCGCCGGATCAGGTCAAAAGCAGGTACCCATTCCCCCCCCTCTCCCTCAAATGTGGCACGGGGAGGGGGGAAGCAAACAAGTGGAGCTTCCACTTTTGTGTGGAACTCCTGTTTAAGGAAAAAAACATTTCATATTTTAATTTTGATATAGTAAGTAAGTAGCTCAAGCACAGCAGTGTGCAACTGTATAGATGATGGTGACACCTCATCGACACGACACGTCCCCTCCCAAGTCACAGTGACAGTCTCTCTCCATGCCATGTGGTCCCTTCAGTCCACTCCAGACCAAACAGCACTGACAGTTCCATTCCCGGCTTGCCTTGCTCCCGTCCCGCAGACCCGCACATGAGGCTCCGCCTGCTCAGGTCCCTCGCGCTATGACATCACACAACACACTCAGGCCAAGCCTCTGTCAGACCCGCCCCCACCCTGCTCGAACATACTGTAGCAGGCACTCGCATGGTCTCGGCCAGCTCCAGGAATTGCAGATGCACAGTTCCGAGCTGACTGTCACAACCATATTTTTTACTGGCAAACTTTTTCCTGTTAAAGAGGATGGGTTTTACATCCTCTTTATTACCCTGCAATGTAAAAGCATAATGGGCTAGGATGCATCGCACTTACCTGCATTGGAAGCCCGCGATGTCCCCGCTCAAGGCCGCGTCCATCTTCTGCCCCTCTTCCTTCCGGGGCCACGGACTCTGTGACTGGCCGGAGTCACATGACATCACTCCCATGACTCCCAATCGCGGCACGATCTCAGTGAAGAAACGTCACGGAGGCCGTTTCTTCACTGCGCATGTGCCTGATGATGTGGGCACAGTACACTGTATATCTCCTGAACCGTGCAGGTTTAGGAGATATGCAGGAGACCTACAGGTAAGCCTTGTTATAGGCTTACCTGTAGGTTAAAGTGGTTGTCAAGGGTTGACAACCACTTTAATGGCATTTACTGGCAGGAGAAAAGTGCCTGTTTTGTACTGGCTGGCAGTAAAAATACTGACGGTTAGCAACACTGCTCTGAAGTCACCGCCAAAGTCCCAAAGATAAGACAAAGAAAACATTTTCAACTATTGTGATTTTAACATTGCAGTCTATGGCACTCGTGTCGCAAGGAAGATACAGAAAAGTAGTGCAGGAGCTAATTTTTGTTTTTATTGAGACTTGAGTTTCAGCAATTAAAGTGGTTGTAAAGGCACAAGGTTTTTTACCTTTATGCATTGTATTATAGATGTGCACACAGCATGTGGCAGGCACACCCTAATTATCCCCCGTGGCACAGATTCCTAAAATAATTGTAAAAAACGTAATTAAAAAAAAAATTAAAAAAACAATAAAAAATGAAATAATCAAAATAAAAGCTACAGACATTGCCCACTGCCCTACTGACACCAACACACATATGTGTTTGAGCTTTTGGGTGCACACCCTAATGCAATAGGCTACGCACACCTATGCATTGTATGTATGAAGGTAAAAACCTGTGTGCAACAGCCCCCCTAATACTTACCTGAGCCTCCTCTCGATCCAACGGTGCCCACGAGAGCCTTGCCTCTCTGGGGACTTGCACTCCGGATTGGCTTTTGGCAGCAGCAGGAGCCATTGGCTCCTGTTGCTGTCAATCACAGCCAGTGAGCCAATCAGGAGACAGAGGGGATGGGGCAGAGCTGTTGCTCTGTGTGTGAATGGACATACAGAGCCATGGCTCAGGAGCACGCCTGCTTGGTTACCCCCTCAGCAAGCAGCTTGCTATGGGGGCAGCTGGCAGGAGGGAGGAGCCAGGGGTACCAGCATGGGACACAAGGAGAGGAGGATCCGGGCTGCTCTGTGCAAAACCACTACACAGAGCAGGTAAGTATAACATGTTTGTTATTTAAAAACATAAACAAACAAACAAAGCTTTAATATCGCTTAAGATGATACTCATTGAAATGTGTTTGGACTTGTCATGCGACTTTCTTTGTCACACATCTCAGCAAGTTGCAGCAGTGTTAATCAGGGCTAAGTCTAGGGGTAGGGGTTCCTTCCAACACTCTGTTGTGTTGTTGTGGGTGGGCCCTCAATGTCCTCAGGTACAATGCAGGACTGCTGATACTGCATTGTATGTTATGACGTCAAAGTACTACCTCTGGCCGGAGCGCGTTTTTTTGGTTCCAGATGCATAGCTTGGTGGAAACCTGCTGGAGTGAGGGGTAAGGTAAGTGTTATAGTTTATTTCCCTTGCCCTGGACAGAATGAGCAGTTTAAAGCTGAACTTTGGGTATGAGACAAAATCTGTCCTTGGGATGCCCCTGCACTGCTGGAGTTAAAGGGGTTGTAAGCCCTCACGGTTTTTTACCTTAATGCATTCTATGCATTAACCACTTCCTGACCAGCCGCCGCAGTTTTACTGTGGCAGGTTGGCACAGGTGCGCAAATCGCCGTCATTGTACGTCGGCTGCGCATGCGCGACCTGCGATAGCCTTCTAGGGGGCAGAGACAAGCCTCTCCACAGCTGCATGGAGAAGCACAGGATCTGGCAGACTCCTCTCTGCTGCTGACTTCTAAGACAAGGGGGTGCCGCAGCTCAGATGAGGTGTGAGGGCCTGGCAGGCTGGATTCGGCCTGTGGGCCTTATGCTTTACACATGCGATTTAACCTTTGCAGTGCAGGAGGGTCCCGCTGCAAGAGTAAATAGCAGGGGCGTTGCTAGGTCTACAAAAGATCTGGGGATAGAGCCCATAGCAGCAAAGTAGAGTCATACGCTTGAGTGGGCATACACATGTATATAATATACATGTTTGCGTGTGTGTGTGTATATATATATATATAAAACATTGTTACATTTCTGAGTGTGGATCCCCCTTACATCAGTGTCCCCAGAGTCCCTTCCTTACAACAGGGTCCCCAGAGAGGCCCTTCCTTACATCAGGGTCCCCAGAGAGCCCCTTCCTTACATCAGGGTCTCCAGAGAGCCCCTTCTTTACATCAGAGTCCCCAGAGAGCCCCTTCCTTACATCAGGGTCCACAGAGAGCCTCTTCCTTACATCAGGGTCCACAGAGAGCCCCACCTTACATCAGGGTCCCCAGAAAACCCCCCTATACATCAGGGTCCCCAGAGAACCTCCCCATATATCAGGGTCCCCAGAGTTCCTCCTCATACATCAGGGTACCCAGAGAGCCTCCCCATACATCAGGTGGAGGCAAGGGCCGAGCCGGAACCCGTGCTACCACGACTGAGTCTGCCCCTGCCTCCTGCATTCCGGACCGAGACATACCTGCAAATTGCAGAACTGCACCCACCTGGTAAGAGATTCAGGGCTATAGGCCCCAGACTCGGGGCTGTAGCCCCAATAGCCACCCCCTAGCAACGCCCCTGGTAGATAGTATTATTGTCTCATTCACAGGGTTCAGTGTTAAAGTAAACATTTTAAAATTAAAAAAAGGTTATTTGGGGGTGGGGTTGTGCTTTTGTTTTGTTTTTTGTAGATGTTCGGAGATTATAATATGCTAGCCACCTCACGACTGACTTTTGTAATTAAATGGACAGCCAGGACACCTGTTCTAAGAAGACGTTTTTAAACGTCCTTGTATGTAATGCACATGTGCGGGCCAGGCCTATTCACTTTAGACAGCGCAGATCAAAGGCAAATCAAAAGTGGGTCTGTGCCTTGTGTCTTAGTATCACTGCACTGAAAATAGAAAAGGTGGGGGGGTGTAACATGCTGGTATTGAAGTGGATGAAGATATATAATGGACCCATTTTAATTAAAGACAGAACTCATCAGGGCTCCTAAACTGAAATCCTTATATGCCATGCGACATAAACATAAAACAGGAGTATTTGAATTGTCTATCCCATTTTCATTAGAGACCCCCCTGTATATATTGACAGTTCCCCAAGGTAATCATGTGCTATTATCACCTTCCCCGCGGTCTATACATAGAGTGTATTGATCTGCATTGAGAACACAGCACAGTTTGATACTATGTTATTTAGCTATGGACGGGGTTAGGGCAGTTTGCTGCAGAGTAGTTGACTATTGCTGTTTGTTCTGATTGACTTGTTCAGTTCTATTGCATTTCCCAATTGACTTACCAATAGAACATGTAACAGTACATCAATCGGCCAATATCTCGCCTCCCAGTCAAAACATTACCAGTGTAAGTGCAGTGTAGAGCCAGAGACAGGACTCTCTACTGCAGTGTTTCTCAACCTTTATTCAGTGGTGGCACCCCCATCACATCAGAACCACCAATCACATGAGAGTCCCTCTTCACATCAAGGCCTCCCATCACATCAGAGCCCCCATCACATCAGAGCCCCCCTATCACATCAGAGCCTCCACATCAGATGAGAGCCTATCCATCACACCCCTACCTCCACATCACATCAGAGCCCCACCACTACATCAGAGCCCAACCACGACACCAGGGCTCCCCCACGACATCAGGGCTCCCCCACAACATCAGGGCTCCCCCATCACATGAGAGCCTTCCCATTACATCTGAGTCACCTATCACATCCAAGCCTCCCAATCACATCAGAGCCCCTCCTCATGTCAAACCCCCATCACATCAGAAGCCCCCTTCACAACAGGGATTCCCCTATCACATCAACCCCCCCCCCCATCAAATGGGAGCCCCTCTTCACATCAAGGCCTCCCATCACATCAGAGCCCCTAAATCACATCAGAGCCCCCCTATCACATCAGAGCCCCCCTATCACATCAGAGCCTCTGCATCAGATGAGAGCCTCCCCATCACACCCCAACCTCCACATCATATCAGAGCCCCACCACCACATCAGAGCTCCTCCACGACATCAGGGCTCCCCCACGACATCAGACCCATCACATATTAGTCACCTATGACATCCAAGCCTCCCAATCACATCAGAGCCCCCCCCATATCAAACCCCTATCACATCAAAAGCCCCCCTTCACATCAGGGGTTCCCCTATCACATCAGACCCCCCCATCACATGAATCACCCATGATATCAGAGCCTCCACATCAGATGAGAGCCTTCCCATTACACCAGAACCTCCACATCACATCAGAGCATTCCCATCATTAGAGCCCCCCCCCATGACATCAGGGCCCCCCATCACACGAGAGACTTCCCATCACATCTGAGTCACCCATCGCCTCCCAATCACATCAGAGCCCCCCCCTCATATCGAACCCCCATCACGCCAGAAGCCTCCCTTCATATCAGAGGTTCCCCTATCACATCAGAGCCCCCCCATCATATGAGAGTCCCTCTTTACATCAGAGCCTCCATCACATGAGAGTCCCCTATCACGTCAGAGCCCCCCCCCCATCACATGAGAGTCCCCAATCAGAACAGAGCCATCACATCAGAGTCCCCCCATCACATGAGAGTCCCCTATCGCATCAGGGCCTCCCACATCACATAAGGGTCACCCATTACATCAGAGCCTCCACATTAGATGAGAGCCTCCCCTTCACACCAGAAGCTCCCCCTTCATATCAAAGCCCCCATCACATCAGTGCCCCCCCTTCACATCAGAGGTTCCCCTATGACATCAGAGCCCCCCTATCACATGAGGGTCACCCATCATATCATAGCCCCCACATCAGGCCAGAGCCTCCCCATCACAACAGGCTCCCCCCTTCATATCAAAGCCCCCATTATATCAGTGACCCTTTTCACATCAGAGGTTCCCCTGTTCCCCTATCACATCAAAGGTTCCTCTATAACATCAGAGCCCCCCCCCCCCATCACATCAGAGCTCCCCATCACATGAAGGTCCCGCTTAACATCAGAGCCCCTCCCCATCACATGAGAGCCCCCCATCAGAGTCTCCCCATCACATCCAAGCCCCCTATCACATCAGAGCGCCCTCATCACATCAGACCGCCCCCCATCACATCAGAGTGCCCTCATCACATCAGAGCCCTCCCATAGCATCAGGCCCCCCTCCATCACAACAGAGCCTTCCCATCACATCTGAGCTTCCCAAACACATCAGAGTCCCACCTTTATATCACATCATATCCCCCTCCTAATCTAATGAGAGTCCCTCATCATATCAGAGCCCATCCATCACATCAGAGTCCCCATTTCACATCAGATTCACCCCCTTCACATTGAAGTTCCCCTTTCACATCAGAGTCACTCCCATCGCATCAGAGTTCTCAAATCACGTCAGAGTCCCCCTATCACCAAAAAAGTCTCTTCATCACATCAGAGTCCCCCCATCACATAACTCCAAGTCGCACAGGCCTCCCCAATCATACAGGTCTCCCCATCACAGTGCCCCTACAATCTCACAGTCTCATCTTCACATCAGGGCCATGCCTTTTGACTCTAGCATAGTGGCAGTGGGCAGGAGGTTGAGGAGGTCTGGAGGAGATAGTCGTTAGTCTTGTCCTGAATGCTGGGGATGGCCCTGCATGCCTCCTGCCCTGATCAGAGCCATGTGTCGCCATGGTGTTGGGGAGGCAGCCGCCATCACTATAGCAACAAAGGTCAGTGTGTGTCCTGGTCCTGGAGCATTATTGGTTGTTATGGTTCTGGCGGTTAGCCTGTCCACATCATGTCAACTCATGACACTGATTCAGGGCACACGGGGTCCTGTGCTTGCGACATTCCAAAGGGAACCCAGATGGCACCCTGGTTGAGAAACACTGCTCTAGTGAACCTCATTTTTTATTCAATATTCTTATTTTAACATAAACAAATTGCACAACGCATACAATTCTAGAAAATAGTCACAAAGCCTCAAATGTAGGCTGGGTTTGATTCCTATGCAGTGTACTATGTCTGGAGCAATAATGTCAACCATTGATTGAGTGCAAAAGAAGTATACAGCCTGGTGATAAGAAGTGCAAAATGCAGACAGCATGTGCATGCTTTGTCAAAGATCATCTCTTAGCTTTTGGGATTAAAACAGAACTGCAGCCAAAACACTTCCTTTTGCCCTGGGTGCAGTGTTAAAACCCATGTCAGGTTTTTATTATCACCTGTGCTCTCACTGGGGACATTTCACTGTTGTCCTTGTTTACACAGTTGTACTAAAGTATACGTCCATGTGATGGCCATGTTTACCCACACATGCTGCATAGGTGTTCTATGCATCCCCGTGCAGACAGTCCCATTCATGTCATTTGGGATGCAACGGTTGCACCCAATTAGATATCCATATGGGTGCACTGCCCCACATGCAGACAGTAAGGTTGTTTTACTAAAGGCAAAACTGTGAACTTTGCAAAGTGCAGTTGCCCTCTACAAGTGCAGTTGCTCCAGAGCTTAGTAAATGAGGTAAGGCTTCACTATGCAAAGAATACCCAATTGCGTTCAAGAAAAATTAGAAAAACAGCATTTTTACTTGCACATGATTGGATGGTGAAAGTCAGCAGAGCTTCTACTCATTTACTAAGATCTGGAGCAACTGTGCACAGTACACAGTCTTTCTGCCTTTAGTAAATCAACCAGTGTGCGTTTGGGGTCGTGCACCTGCATGGATGTCAAACAGGGCGCTCGCACCGGACGTACGCTGTAGTACACCCAAGTGAATAAGGCCTCACCATTCAGAAGTGAAAGTCACCTGAATCTGTGCTACTAAATAGCTGGTAGTCAAAAGGCGAACAGCTGCTATAGATGCTGGAAGTTTGTTTACATGCAACACCTGGCCATATAATGCTGCAACAAGGGGGTGGCTGCACATTTGTAATGTTTTGCGTGAGCATCAATGGCTGAAGCATCACAGCATAGCCTAGCAAGGGACAGGACAGGGGAATGCTGACTCTGGGAGTTTCTCTGGCAGTTTTGTGTTGCATATCCCCTTAGGAGCCGCTGATTTTAACTGGTTCTTCTCCACACTGTAGAGGCCATCAGTCACCCAATCAACAGTCCAATCTGGCTCCAGCAAACAGTCTAAGGGTTGTCTTTTTATAATTTATTACTTCTAGAACCTGTAACAGGAGAGGGATTGGGGTGGCATGGGATACTCCAGAAATACAGGCAGACACACATCACTAGGCTAGGATTCTTTGAACAGTCTTTGGGCCAGGGACTAATAGATATTGCTAGCACTGGGACCCTTTAAGAACCGTTTCAGTAAGAGCTGTCACTGGCACTTATCACCCCAAAAGTAAAATATCACATGGTCTCCAGGATCATGAGCTCAGGTCAGTACTCACAATGTCACAGGACAGCTGAACACTTCCCAGTTTCCACAAGACATCTCTATGTCGCAGGACATCTGCAGAGTTATTAGCTTCACCAGACAATCTTCAGTGAAGAAAGGGTTAATACTCACAATGCCACAGGACAGCTACACACTTTTGAGCTTCCACCAGACACTCTTCAGTGAGTTCTTCACACCAGATCCTTAGTCACCTAATTAGCTCCAACGATACTTAAGAATAGGCCCCCCAGCTCTGCTAAAGCTCGGCCCTCAATAAGCATCAGCAAACTCCAACAGAACTGCCTCAAAGGGGCAGCAGCCTCTGAGGCTGTGGAACTTCTCTAGTAGCACAAGAACCTAGCTGCTCCAGACCCCAAACTATGCTCTCTCAAACCACCTCTACTGGACATACCTCCCAAGGGATTCCCTGCAGCAAAATACATGTTCAAGCTGCCCATTTGACTGTCCCAGCCCTTATGTTCTAGAAGTCTCAAGAAGGCAGGGGGAAATAGTCAAACCTGCAACCTGTGAGGTCCAGAACAGCCAAAGAAATCAATAGCTGCTCCAATGATTACTGAGGAGCAAACAACTAAATGAACCTATCATCCTAGCAGCCTGTCTAGGAGGGTGTTACACTTGTGTAAGGGCCAAAATGGCCTACAACAATAGCAGGTAAAGTTTTGAATATTGTTCATAGTGGCACAAAGGTGAACTAACCCTTTAAGCCCTATTCACATGAATGCTGCACAGGATTTTATCATAAACCCGCGCCAGCATCATAAATGAGCTCATGTCTAGCAAGACTCAGATGGTCTCAGAGTGGCAATCTACACCTACACTCTCATGGAACAAAGCTATTGGTAATTTATTTATATCCCAATTGTGATTTCTTTTATTTAAACTTGAAACTCTTATAAAAATAGTGCCTCTCAATCTAGCTTTTAGGGAACAATGTACCAAACAGTCTAAACATTTTTAATAAATGATGCAATCCAACGTTATTAAATACTGCATACAAGAGAAGAAAACAAATGGGAGGAAAAAAGCAGGTCCTGCTGTGCCCGTAAAAAGAATATTAACTTGCTTGTGCTACATAAAGTGATTGCTAGAAACTCATTCTATTCTCTGCTTTATATTTTTCAATTTTTTCCTTGTGCTGTATAAAAAGTTTATTAACGCGGCCCATTGTTATTCATAGACACCAGGCACAGGCGGAATGTAGATACATGGTGAGCATTTTGGAAGAAAATGCATAATCGCACCTCACTGTGCATGCCGTATTACCTGGCAGTCTGACCCGGAGTGTGTAATGCTCTATTTCCTTTATATCGTATTCATTTGTACTTTTGTTTCTGCTTATGTAGTGCTGATTGTGTATGAATTGCTGTTTATCGACCTGTGCAGGGGCATCCACTGATTTTCCCTGGGTAATGACACATCTCGATTATGGCAATCTCATTTTTACCAGATGGCCTGTTTGATGAGTGATTTGATGCTGGCAAACTTTGACCCCAAATGCTCCGCTATTATCTATGTGATGTGATGTACTGTAGGTATGCTTATTCTAGCTAGTTTTTTTTTTTTTTTTTTTTTCGGATGATGCTAGAAATCAACCGATGAGCTTTATCCCTTTTTTTTTTTTTTTTAGTTCCCAGGCCTTTTTCCCCAAAATCTTCTTGCGCCCCAGAGTGTATTTTTAATTTCAGAGAAGTCTCGGTTTCACACATTATACTTTTTAGCATGTGTCCCCAACACAATGGGGTTTTTGGGGGGCAGATAGGGCTTTAAAGAGGTTGTAAACCTCTCTGTGAAAGTTGTACCTATAGGTAAGCCTAGAATAAGGCTTATCTATAGGTACTGTAAATATATCCAAAACGTGCGCCGTTTAGGAGATATTCACTGTGCTTTGTGCCAATGATGTCATCGGTGCATGCACTGTGCAGAAACAGCCCTTTCTCCACGAGTGAGTGCCGTGACTGGCGGCTCCCACGCACATGCAGCCCCGGAAGGAAGAGGGGTGAACATGGATGCGGCCTTCAGCGGGGCCAGAGCGGGCTTTCTTTGCAGGTAAGTGTCAAATAATGTGCTAGTATGCGATGCATACTAGCACATTATGCTTTTACTTTGCAGGGGCAATGGAAGGAAGTAAAATCATCAGGGTATATCTCCTCTTTAATTAGGTTGCAAATTTGGATACATATTAATTTATATTTCCTTGTTTTTTATTGGGAACAAATAGTGTATATATATATATATATATATAGGTATATATATATATATATATATATATATATATATACAGGTATATATATATATATATATATACTATATATATAGTCCTGTGCAAACGTTTTTGGCAGGTGTGAAAAAAATGTTGTAAATTAAGAATACTTTCAGTATTAGTGGTGTTAATAGTTTATTCTTTATCAATTTACAAAATGGAATGTAAATGAACAGAAGAGAAATGCAAATCAAATCAATATTTGGTGTGACCACCCATCGCCTTCAAAACTACATAGATTCTTATAGGTACACTAGGAACTCTGCAGGTAGGTTGTTCCAAACATCTTGGAGAACCAACCACAGATCTTCTGTGGATGTAGGCTGCCTCAAATCCTTTTGCCTATTCATGTAATCCCAGACAGACTCCATGATGTCAGGGTCACTGGTCTTATCAATTTTGAGAAACACAGGCAGATACATATCCATCATGCCATACCATCAGGGAGGCGTGTGATCGGCCTCAAATTTATTCTGCTGCAGGACAATGTCCTCAAACATACAGCCAATGTCATTAAGAACTATTTTCAGTGTAAAGAAGAACACAAGGAGTCCTGGAAGTGATGGTTTGACCCCACAGAGCCCTGATCCCAACATCATTGAGTCTACATCGGGACTGCATGAAGAAACAGAAGGATTTGAGGCAGCCATCCACAAAAGATCTGTGGTTAGTTCTCCAAGATGTTTGGTACAACCTACCTGCCAAGTTCCTTAAAAAACTGTGTGTAATTGTACCTAGAAGAATTGATGCTGTTTTGAAGGAAAAGGGCGTTAACACAAAATTTTTGATTTGATTTGAATTTCTCTTCTGTTGGTTTACATCATTCACACCTGCCTAAAACTTTTGCACAGTGCTATATATATATATATATATATATATATATAATATATATTACATTTTTTTCTTTTCTTTATAGGGCATCTAAGGCCTGGTTCACACTAGGGCAATTTCAAATGCGATCAAATTTTCAGTGCGAGTCGCACATATCAATGTAATAAAAATAAGGTATACAGTATCTGTGCTCAAATCCCAACAGTTTCTATATGTATAAAATTCATCAGGTGCTAAAGGGGTGTGACCACCTGTTAGCACTAAAAATTCTGGATGAACCCTCCGCACACTGGTATCCACCCTTTATAGCAAACTTTGCACAAAAAAACAGGGTTTTTTAGTTCACATTTATTGCAATACATGTTTAAGCTGGCCAACTGCGTCAAAGTAATCCCTCTCTGGCCAGTCCCTACTCTGCTCTGCAAAATCCAAATGCTCCAGTGGATATAGTGCCAACATGGGGCAGATAGACACAAGTTGTAGGAGAGCTACAAGGTCCAGGTCTGGCCACTGCAATGCAATAGAGGTAAGATATGCAGATAAACTTCTGTTTAACCACCCTGTTGGAACATTTCTGCTTTATCAACACCGCAGGCTATAGACTATAGCGCTGATCTATGTATTCTTATTAGTCTCCTCATTGTCAGAATACAGTATCTCAGCTGGGAGGATTTCCCATCCACCCTAAATGTGTAGATGGGGGAATCCAGTCAGTTTTTTTTTCATATAACCTGCTGGTTGAATGATAGGAACTTACTCATCTATGGCCAGCCTTACATTGGTCCAAGCTGGGTCAAGATAACTATGTAAATACCTGGAATTCATTCTAGAATATACTGAATATTGTATATTACACTTTGGCGATGTTAGGGGCCCCCGTTGAGGCCCCCTATATTTTATAAGTGGACCAAAACTAAATTACTGTATGAAGCCTGTGCAAAAAGCACAAAAATAAGTTTAGGCTCAGGATACACTTTTCTGGAAGCTGGGTATTTTGATACCTGATAAAGTAGGTCATGTCGGAAGACCTGCTTTGATTGTTCTCTTCTAAAAATGCTAGTTGCCTGGCTGCCATGCATACGGACTGATAAAGAACATATGAAATGTTTGTGGGTCACAGGCTTTCCTTTGTTAGATGTAGAAAGGTAGAGCTGAACCCAGAGAAGACCAAGTTTTTTTTTTTCTAGATAAATGTAAGCACAATCGTCCCATGAGGATATTCTCACACAAAGAAACTATCTCTATAAAATAGTATTTCAGTCAAAAATGATCTCCGTTCTGCTTGAAAATAACCGGACAAATACTCTGTGGGCAGTGGTAGGCGCAGAGTTATTTTCTGTTGATTTCCAGCCACCATTGAAATAACATGGAAAATGGAATCTCAGATAAGCTTGGTGAGTCTTTTATAAGTGCGAGTCGCAATTTACCATTTTCTCTCATCCATTATATTCTTTAAAGTGTGTGTTGTGGGGAGATACGCAGCATTCTAGCCAGGTTTCGATTTAGAAGTTCTATTTTTAGGCACTTAATGAATAGAAATTCTTACCTTCTATCAGTGGAAGACCAGCTGCTGTTTTATGTGTACCTGAAAAAAATAAAATGTGAACAGGTGGGAATATTCCAGTAAAGAAAAAATAAAAGAAGAAAAGTAAATAAAAAGTGTAAAGACACAAGTTGATCACCAAGGCCATGGAATATATACCAAGATTCTTTATTGTAAGCTGCTCAAAGCCCTGCTCTGGGTTAATCTTCTTCCCTTGACCACCCTACTCTCCGACGCCCCTTTATCTGCTTTGATCCCTATCTAAATGCCATTTTTTTCTTACCTTATAGTGCCCTTATTTTCTAAAAAGTATTCCATACACATCCACTACTCAAAGCAGAACTTCACTTTTTCAATCAATGTTGACTATTTTTATGCTAGCATTAGTAAATAGATAGGAAAGTATATCATATTCACTTGTTTTAATGTTTTATTTTAGATTCCTTCTGTTACTTCCTGGTTTCTAGGCCTAGGCAAATGATGTCACACATCCCTGAAGTCGTCAGGAGGGGGCTTTCACAGCTAAGCACACCCTCCTGCCTGCATGCCTGAGCTAAGGGCAGATGAGTTCCAGGGAGTAATGAAACATGAATAATCTGCCTTTACTCAAAACGACCACGTCAGAAATGCTGGGAGGTGTTTTTTTTCAAAGTGATTTCTCAGCAAAATAAAGCATGGAGATATGGCTGGATGGGGGAGTTTACTTTGATTATTAAAAATAATTTAAATAGCTTTTTTAGTTTGTGGTGCTCAGATGCAGTTTACCTCCTCTTTAATGGCCCTGTAATCTATTTTTTTAATGAAATGGTTTATTACTGTGTTTTTCTGTTTTTCTGCCTCTTTGTAATGTCCTCTGTGAGCTCCTGAACCTCTCCTCTGCCCCCCCCCCCACTTCTGCCTGTTTAGAATGAGTAGTGCATGTTAGTTGCAGTCATGGACAAATCCCATAGCCCATATCCCCTAGAGAGGTTGGTTACCTTCCTACATACAGTAAGACCAAGAAGAGTAAACGTAGCCACCCTCTAACAGGAAGTCAGATCACAACAGCAAAAAAAAGAGGAATTTGGAAAGTTGGAGGAAGCTGAGAGCATTAGAAGATAAAAATATTAACTTTTTTTTTAAAACCAGAGTTTAGTGTCACTTTAAGCCCAGGTCACATGACCGGCACCCCCAAGTCTTCTACTCTTCTGTTTATTTCTTGCTTCGGGTCCTTTTTCGCATCCATTTTAAGCACTACTAGCACCTAAATATGGATTGCGATCATTGAATTAATTTTCCAACCTTCTGAAGTGAACTGTATAAGGACTGGTTATTATATTCATGTATGCACTTTATATTGGATTGCACCGTTTATTTGGACTATAGCTAGAGGAATTATAAACAGAGACAGTGCACAGTATTACTATTCTCCATTCATATATTCAGTAGTGCATTGTGTGCGGTAGAACCATGTTTTCCAAAAGCGTTCCTCCGCGTGATTAATTGAGACCAGCAGTTCTTCAAAGAGGTTAGAAAACCACAGACTTATGGGTGGTGCTGATTTTTGTTTCCAACATGCAGTGGATTACAATAAAAGATCTTTTTTTTTTTTTTCTGTGGTCGTGCCGATCAACTTGTGGCTTTATACATGGAGGAACACAAATTGTGCACCCCATATCTATCGGTGATGAGAGCATAAGGAGCGGGTTTAGACATTCAGCCAAATAAGAAGCTGTGCAGTTTACTTGCTTGATTTGAAATATTTTTTTTAACTTTTGGTTTGCAAATGCCTGAAAATCATGTTAGTCTTTGCGTTTTGGTGTTGCTCATATATTATGCTGAGGGCTGTTTCTGGAGATAGGGAAAGTTGGCTGTATATATGATCATGTGATGTTACTGTAGAAAGCTTTGATTTACAATTTACACTGGTGCCGCTTAGAAGGCTTGATATGTTCCTTTATGGAACATCTGGCAGCCATTCCTACGGGAGCGCAACGGATTACAGTAAACATATTAATTGCTGATGGAACGCATTCTGAATCATCAATGCATGTAGATTTGATTTTAGTAGTGAAAATCACAATAAATACATTTTCATTATCTATCTATCTATCTATCTATCTATCTATCTATCTATCTATCGTAAAATCCTACCTACCTTTCCCTATCATTGTTATGTTAAGGAGGGGCTGGGGAGTTATGCTTATCATAATTAACCCTCTTCTGTTCTTAGCTGCCAGATCTTGTTAGAAAACTGTAAATTAGATGTACACACTGGGAGAGATTTACTAAAACTGGAGCATTTATAATCTGGTGCAGCTGTGCATGGTAGCCAATCGGCCTCTAACTTCAGCTTGTTCAGTTAAAGTGGTTCTAAAGGCAGACGTT
Source organism: Glandirana rugosa (assembly GCA_018402905.1). NCBI lineage: Eukaryota > Metazoa > Chordata > Amphibia > Anura > Ranidae > Glandirana > Glandirana rugosa. The sequence continues at coordinate 2,458,635 of BLSH010145660.1, read as the reverse complement.
TTTTTTTATATCTCAATTCATGCTATGCATTAACCAGTTCCCGACCGGCTCGCGTACATTTACTGCTGCAGAGTGGTGCCGTCCCGCGAATCGCCATCTATAAACAGCAGCCTGCGTGTGCACTGTAGCTCGGCAGGAGTGTGGCCGTGGCTTGGGCAGACTTGATCTCTCGCCAGCGAGCCGCAATTGCCTAGCAGAGAGGAAGAACGGAGAACCGCCGATGTAAACACGGCGGTTCCCCGCACTGTCAGGCAGCATGTGAGAGATCTACTGATTCCTGTCAATGGGATCAGTTAGATCTCTCAGCCCAGCCCCCACCCTCCGTTCCCTGCGAGCATCGCGTTGCACGGGGACAGAGACCGGCGGAAAATTCAAATAGTGAAACACACAGTAAACATACAGTACATTGTAATCTTACAGATTACATTGCTGTATAAAATCATTTTACATCCCCTTTGTTCCTAGTGGTTTGCCCAGAGCCCAGCCCTGCATGCACTTTTATATAATATATGTCATTCTTTCTGCCTGGAAACATGAGAATGTCCATAGCAACCAAAAAGTGGCCCTTTATGTCAAAAGTGGTTTTTGATCAGCTAGAAAACAGCGATAGTAAATAAGAATCAGTTGCAGAATTGAGTGATACTGATTTTTGGGCAATTTATCATCAGACACTGAAAGTGACGACAGCGACAATTCTGCAACTGAGCAAATTTCAGTGTTTTTGGTTTGATTACATTATTGAATAAATGTTATTACTATTATATTATTATTTTTGATAATTATTTATAGTTATTTATTATATTATAATTTATGATTTCATATTTAAAACTTTATCATACCCGGGATGTCTACTAGACTCTAGTTTGGACAGATTTAAGTGAGTTATTGCTAAGAATTACAGGCCTACAATATAAAACGCCAAATTTCCATGAAAAATAATCGTACCGCTTTCAGCACCAAAAATCTGAAATAATCATACCGCCAGGGAAGTTAAACACTCCATCAGGTGTACAGCGACTTTCAAAACAGGAATGGGTGCCCCCAATCTCAAAAACTATTATAAAGCCATCTTTCTAAATCAAGCTCAGCACTAGTGGTCATCTGCTTCTTGCCCTCTGTGGGCACAGATAGAGGAATCCTCTCTCGGCCATTCCACTAAATCTCTACTAGCTGCTACCTAGATACAATACCGCCCAATGTCATCCTATCTAAGCATGATAAATGCAACAATTAAAGTCGGGAACTCCATCCACCAATACTCCAATGGTCTCTCAAATAAAAGCTCTAGAGATCTCCCCCTAGTGATGTCACTAGGAATCTTGAGTACAGGCCTAACCCCATCTTCCTGGGTAGGTAGCTGGTCCCGCCACATTCGGCCACATTCTAAATGGAGGTCACCTCTGCACCTTCCAAGACTTGCATGAGAAATACAATATCCCTAACAAGGACTTCTTCAAATATCTATGAGTGCGACATGCCCTTGCATCAATCACCTGGTCGGATCAACCCCTCACTGCTGACATCATCCCAACCTATGAACACCCGGTATCCCTTACTAAAGGATCTTCATTCTTCTATAAAACACTCAAAAATACACGGAACCCCAAAAAACTTTCATTGATGGAGAAGTGGGAGCAAAATTTAAACTGATCTAACTGCTTGGCATCAAGCATCACGCTACATCCTGAAAACATCCAAGTGCATCTCCCACTGGCAAATGGCAGAGAAATTACTACATCAACAATTACTACCAACAAAACTCTTCAAGTTTGCGCCCTCCCACTCCTCTACTTGCTGGAGAAACTGCTGAAAAAATGGTACTGCAAAACACATCTGGTGGTCATGCCCACTACTATCCCCCTTTTGGAACTCCATTCAAGCCCTTCTCACTATTCTTACTGGCAACCCCACAAAAATCACACCTCAACTGGCATTACTAGAGCTGGAACTGGAAGCATGGGAAACTCCATACCACTCCATCCTCACACATGTCTTAATTGCAGCCCGACTCTCTATAACAAGGAACTGGAACAGTAACTCTATAACCTCCCTTTAACTAACCCACAATATTCTTACCCAAAATTTCCAGATGGAACTTATGTTCACCAAAGCAAACCTAACTCTAACTCTAAATTCCAGAAAGACTGGGCCCCCTGGCTAAACAACATCAACTCGGATATCACTGCCTTACCCCAACAGTAACTTTGCTATCATACCTACTTCATGGATATTAGACACTTTAGGGAGATATATCTCTCACAGCCACTATGTGTCATGGTTAAAGATACCTGTTAACATTCCACATCACCTCCCCTATCCCCTCCACCCCCCCCCCCATATAGAACGGACCCCCGATCACATTATATTACGTCTCTTGACCTTGTTTCAACTCGTCTGTACATTTTCTTGTTGCTGCTTGCTACCTTTTGTATTGTATTACAATATATCTTGAAAAGCAACTGTTTGTATAACTTTGCAATTCACTTTTTTTAATAAAAGTGAAAAAAAAATATTTTTAGGTGAGAATGGGAACACATAACAATGGGTCAATGGAAACACGAAGCAAGCATATAGTTGGGGATTCTCAAATATTACTATTAATCTCTATAATAATCTTAAAAAGAAATCAATAAAAAATAGAAAGAAGCACAGACAGTAAAAATGGTAATGGTAGTGGTCAGTGTAGACATGCCCCTGATCAAAATACGTGGTAGGTCAATTTGTCACTGCTCATTGTCTAAGAAAACCCTAGCAACCTCAAGAGGAACCCTAATTGAAAAAGATTGGCCTAAATGAAATACAGTCATTGGCTTTGCATGATACAACTTTCTTTTAGTAGCACAGCCAAGCTTTCGTGCGAAAGTCAGTGATGGGGTGGCAGTGTAAAAATAGCTGAGTACTGTTTATTTCAGGGGTTGGGGAGCAAACAGAGTGTTGATTAGAACAGATCCTCACATTCTGGGTAGTCTAGATGACCTCCCGCTAACTGAGTTTCAGAGAGTAGCCATTAATAGGGCACTGTTTCAAGCCCCCTGACTCCTTCGGCAAAAGTGGAAATCAGACAGGGCCCCCCCACCACAAAGAGTGGGTTGTCCACATGGGGGATACCCTTAGACTGGAAAAGACTATCTTCCAGCATAGAGGGTGTCCAAGAAAGTTTGATAAACTGTGGGGAGACTGATTTAGTAATAGATATAATTTTGGGTTGAGATAGTGTTTATCTATTTTTTACGAATGTTGGAACTTATATCTTAAGTGGTCATATTTTCTTGCTATTTGTACTTATATATACCCATATCGATGGCTCGATTTTTCATGATGGGTGTATTCTGGGAGTGAATCTGTTCTCTAGCTTTGTCATATTCCATGTATCTTTTAAGTGCTTTGGAACACCACTACTACTGTGTGTCTAGGTTGTATGTGCTCTGTTTATTGGTTGCAACTCAATAAACGTTATTTCTGATTTTATAAAAAAGAACAGGTCTCCAATGTGCCCAATGGATTTTTTAATCTGTTAACAGCCACCTTCAATTATCTGCTTACATATAACTATAATCTCATACAGTATCTATGAGCTTTTCATGTTTTAATTTTTGCTAAGTACTGTTTGTATATGTTCTTCCTCTTATCTCTATCACTGGCAAACAAGATGTCTCTAAGAAAGAGTTGTATAAAGTTCAAATTATTGGGAAAAGACAGCTGACGTCTCTAATTCAACCGCTTCTCTTCAAGCCAGCAAATAATTTAAATTACATCAATACTGTATTTAAAGTTGCCTTTGTTTCAGGATAAACAGACCAATTCCCATTAGATTTTTGAGGAAAAGTTGCAGGCGTTCTATTTTCATTTGCTGTATTTGCAATTAACTGTCTGGAAGTCTGCTTTCTTTAAATCTATTCCTACTGTCTTTGGTCAGTTCTTCACGTTTTTATGAGCAGTGTTAGTAGGGTTTGTTTCTCCAGTTTAAAGGGCATACAGCTTGATATCAACCTTAAAGTGATTGTAAAGTCTCTTTTTTTTTTTAGTTAAACATAGCAAACATGTAATAGCCACCTGCACTGTGTAATGGTTTTGCACAGAGCAGCCCTGATCCTTCTCTTCTCGGGTCCCTCTTCGGTGCTCCTGGCTTCTCCCTCCTGTTGGATGCCCCCACAGCAAGCAGCTTGCTTTGGGGGCCCACGAGCCGAGTCACAACTCCCTGTGTCCATTCAGACACTGAGCCATGGCCCGGCCCCACCCCCTTTCTCTCCTCATTGGCTGACTGACTATTATTGACAGCAGCGGGAGCCAATGGCCCCATGCTGCTGTCTCAGCCAAGGAGGAGGGGAGTCCCGGACAGCTGAGGCACTGCTGCAACATCGCTGGATCTAGATGGGGCTCAGGTAAATATTAGGGGGGCTGATGGGGGTTGCCACACACAGAAAGTTTTTTTATCTTAATGCATAGAATGCATTAAGATAAAAAAAACCTTCTACCTTTACTACCAATTTAACCTTGCACTTAGGCTAAACCTTCTCTTTATCGGAACCCTGCACCATAGCCAAAACATCCTTCAGAAAAACTTTTAATGCATAAAGCTGAACTTTAGGCAGATATAAAAAAAACACCTAAATTAAAGTGACACTAATCAATATCCTCACTCTCCTTTCTTTGGGGCGCTGATTCAGAAAATTGCATTGGCTGGATTGCATCAGCTCTAGTTTCTTAGACATGGCCCAATTTACAGATTTGTTTTTTGCCAGTTTTAGAAAAGATCTTGCTGATCTATTTTTCTTTTACCTAGTCTGTGTTTTTGCGTACGAGTTAGCAGTGTGTTTAAGTACTTCCGACTGAAATTTTACATTGGAAACACTGAATCCTAAAGTGTAAGTTATTTACAGTATTATAGCTATGATCGTATAGGTATGAGTATATAGCCACTCATATTGTTTCATCTTTGCAGATTGAGCACCATAGAGGTTATGGCTACTTCACGACAGTGCTGCCTGAATCATTCCAACATATTTTGCTATATTTATATCCCAATTTTTCACGGGCGACAGGAGTAGGGATGGGCGAACGGTTCGGGCTGAAAGTCAGTTGTTTGCCCGAGTTTAGAACATTATGGGGTGTTTGGCGTGACTTCTGCACCAATTCCCTATTCTTCCCTACTCTTCCATTCCTTACCATACCCTCCATTCTGTCCTTGTATTTACATGTAGATAACGTAATGCAACAATTGTCATACTTTATACCAAATATTGTTCCAGATTTAAATGCATGTAGCAAGCTATATTATTTTATTAAATGTATTGAGTTTGGAAGCAGAATATAACGTTTTCTTGTAGTCCTCTTCCTCGCTGTGCTATTATGTGTGATTGTAGGACAATACTGTTATCTTCTCCACGCATATGTCTTTATAATTTACAGCTTGGCACACAGTATTGTAATACTCATAGGTCATAAACATAGTGATATTTTGCACCTTTATTAAATAACGCTGTTATTAGCTCACAGAGGGAGTTAAGCCTTAAACTAGATATGCACATGGAGCAGTATTAATGCATTTGTGTATTTATGCTTGCCAGCCCCAGCAGACTGTAAACACATGGATTATGGAAGGCTTAAGCTTCATTAGAGGTATTGTTACTGGCTCCCTACTGTAGGTTTTCTGAATGTAAATTTATTACATATAAGAAATGATGAGGAATGCATCTTAGTGCTATACATTTACGCAGGATCTTGAAAACCCATCAATGTACCAGAACAAACATAATGTGTTTCTAAACCCAAGAACATGGGCATTCTACGAGGGGCATTCAAGTCAAACCGGTATAACAAAGGATGACAGCGTAGCGTACTACATGCAGTAGTAAGTGACAAGTGTTTTCTACTACCGATAGGCAGCAGAAAAGTGAGCACACCCCTCACATTTATGTAAATATTTTATTCTATCTTTTCATGTGACAACACTGAAGAAATTACACTTTGCTACAAGGTAAAGTAGTGAGTGTACAGCTTGTATAACAGTGTAAATTTGCTGTCCCCTCAAAATAACTCAACACACAGACATTAATGTCTAAACCGCTGGCAATAAAAGTGAGTACATCCCTAAGTGAAAATGTCCAAATTGGACCCAATTAGCCATTTTCCCTCCCCGGTGTCATGTGACTCGTTAGTGTTACAACGTCTCAGGTGTGAATGTGGATCAGGTGTGTTAAATTTGGTGTTATCGCTCTCACTCTCTCACTGGATATTCAACATGGCACCTCAAGGCAAAGAACTCTCTGAGGATCTGAAAAAAAAATTGTTGCTCTATATAAAGATGGCCTAGGCTATAAGAAGATTGCCAAGACCATGAAACTGAGCTGCAGCATGGTGGCCAAGACCATACAGCGGTTTAACAGCACAGGTTTCACTTAGAACAAGCCTCACCATGGTCTACCAAAGAAGTTGAGTGCATGTGCTCTGTATCATATCCAGAGGTTGTCTTTTGGAAATAGATGTATGAGTGCTGCCTGCATTGCTGCAGAGGTTGAAGGGGTGGGGGGTCAGCCTGTCAGTGCTCAGACCATACGCCGTACACTGCATCAATTTGGTCTGTATAGCTGTTGTCCCAGAAGGAAGCCTCTTCTAAAGATGATGCACAAGAAAGCCCGCAGAAAACAAGCAAACTAGAAAGAAAGAAAGCTGCTGAAAACAAGCAAACTAAGGATTACTGGAACCATGCCCTATGGTTTGATGAGACCAAGATAAACTTATTTAGTTCAGATGATGTCAAGTGTGTGTGGCAGCAACCAGGTGAGGAGTACAAAGACAAGTGTGTCTTGTCTACAGTCAAGAATGGTGGTAGGAGTGTCATTGTCTGGGGCTGCATGAGTGCTGCCGGCACTGGGGATCTACAGTTCATTGAGGGAACCATGAATGCCAACATGTTCTGTGACATACTGAAGCAGAACATGATCCCCTCCCTTCAGGAACTGGGCCGCAGGGCAGTATTCCAACATGATAACGACCCCAAACACACCTCCAAGACGACCAATGCCTTGCTAAAGAAGCTGAGTGTAAAGGTGATGGACTGGCCAAACATGTCTCCAGACCTAAATCCTATTGAGCATCTGTTGGGCATCCTCAAATGGAAGGTGGAGGAGAGCAAGGTCTCTAACATCCACCAGCTCTGTGATGTCGTCATGGAGGAGTGGAAGAGGACACCAGTGGCAAACTGTGAAACTCTGGTTAACTCCATGCCCAAGAGGGTTAACGCAGTGCTGGAAAAAAATGATGGTCACACAAAATATTGACACTTTGGGCCCAGTTTTGACATTTTCACTTAGGGATGTACTCACTTTTTTTTTTCCAGCGGTTGAGACATTAATTGCTATGTGTTGAGTTATTTTCAAGGGACAGCAAATTTACACTGTTATACGAGCTGTACACTCACTACTTTACATTATAGCAAAGTGTAATTTCTTCAGTGTTGTCACATGAAAAGATAGAATAAAATATTTACAACATTTTGAGGGGTGTACTCACTTTTGTGAGATACTGTTATATTGCGGGCCAGTCCAGAGACTGTTAATCAAGATGGCAGACAGCAGTGTTAGTGCATGCATAGAACAGTGTGTGGTGATGAAGTTTCTTGTGAACAAAGGCGTAAAACCCCGGAATATCTACAGAAGACTTCAAGCACAGTACGGTGATGAGACACTCAGCCGCAGTAAGACATTTGAATGGTGTAAACATTTCAAAGATGGCCGTAAGTCCATCAGTGACAATCCCGGCCATGGTGGTTCCCAGCCCACAGCAGTCATTCTTGTGAACATTCAGTGCATGGAACGCCTTATCCTGGATAATTGACGCATAACCTGGCGTGATATTGCACAAGAGCCAAATCTTTCTGAATTTCCCTGATGACAAAGTGAAGCAGGGTGTCCTAGGATGGTCCAGATGTACTGACAAATCTTTCCAGGCACTAGTTAAATGCTGGGATTAGTGTATAAATGTAGCAGGGGAGTATGTCGAAAAAAATGCAGTTTCCACTCCTTCATATTTGTAATTTTAATATATAATCTCAAAAGTCCCGGTTTGACCTGAACATTTGTCCCCTCGTTTGACTTGAATGTTTGATCCTTCGTATGTTGCAGCCTACCAGTCTTCTTTTGGGGTTAATCTTCTTTTATTTTCCCCTGTTATTATCACACTTGCCTGTCCAAGGGTGACAATGCTCAATATGAAAGAGCAGGGTTGTCTCCCTAGGACAATACATGAATTGTGTGCTGTTGGTTAGTACTCTAGAGAGAGATAGATGTGGGTGTTCAGCATGGAGATGGTATTGCAAGTTGTGGGAGGCTATCAGCTAACCCAAGGCAAGAGGTGTAGATACTTATTGGTATTAAATATTCAGTTATCTTTAAATTCTACAGCCAATACTTGCTGAGGATGAGATTACTTCAGTGCATTTTCCAGATGTTAAATCTCTTTGTTCAGGAGAAAAAGATAGATAAGTATTTTCTATTCAGCTAGCAAAGCACACAGTCCAAACTCTGGTGCCCCTGGCTGGAAGCGCAACCCACAATACCAATTGTACAATACCTTATGATGCCTTTAAGAAACTTCTTATAGTACACGGATACCTTTTCATGGGAAAACAGTATAACTATGAATAAAGACTCATGGCCTTGCTCTCAACACAGATTTATTAGCTATGTTAACAGTGACATCCTTTTCTTCATATGTAAACAGTATATTGTATCAGATGGTATTTATATTGGATGACATTTGGAATATGCCTTAAAGAACCTCAAAGATGTTCTGACATATTGATATATGATATATGACTAGCGGTGCCTTGATGTATGGAAACACTTTGCTAAGTGAATATGTGTTATTCACTGTATATTGTATGTTTATTCAAGTTGTAAAGACTTTGTATGCTACTGTAAATTCAATAAAAAAAAGCACACAATCCAATCTCACCTCATAATTGGGTGAGGATTAAAGCAGATCTTTCCCCTCCCCATTTTTTTTAAACCCCTGCTTACCAGGGGTTGAGTTCTGCACAATTCAGATACTCACCCACCCAGTGGATCCAGTATTGTCCCGCTGAAATCCTCTTCTGCTTTGCCACCACTCAGTCTAGTGCCCTCATATTTTCAGTGATGTCATCGGTAGGCACCAGCTTTTCTGGGTTCAGCTGCCGGTCCTACTGATAGCAGACCACTAGGCCCATCCCCTCCTCCTTTACAATGCCTCCTGGGATATGTTGCCTAGTTGCCTAGGCAAATTATTTGCACCTAGGGGCAGCTCAAACATTTATTTTTTAAATAAATAAAAACTTTAAAGGACAGTGCTATTTTGGGAGAAAATGGGAGGAGGGGTGGATAGGAGGGAAGATTGCCTAAAGGGTGAAGATCTGCTTTAAGGATCTACACAGTCAAAGAACTATTTATTTGATTTTGCCTAATCAAGTCTTTTTATGGCTATGATTAAGGCTACATGCCGAAACGCGTAAGCCCCTGTAATATTTTTGTACCTCACCTGCTATAATAAACACATCAACTGTTGAAGATTGAGTTGCCAGCTCCCTTTGTTTCTTATGTTCTGCATGGGTGTTAGAGAGACAACATAAGCCAGTGCACTGACTGCTCACCACCTGAAGTAATTAGACCAGGTGTCATCTCTCTGTACATAACCACATATTATGGGTGTGAAAAAAAGGTAGTTTGGGTGCACGGGTCAGATCATTTAAGGTGCTCCCTGTAGAAATGCAACTGTACTCCCCCATATGACATCCCCTTTCTTAAAGTGGGTTACTTAAACTCCAGTGACATCAAGTGACACTGTGCATAGATTTTTAAATCTGCCATATTTCAATTTTTACACCTATTGGCAGACTGAGACAATTATCTAAACTCTGGGCATAAAAAAGTGCAAAAATATACACGAGTATAATAGAGGATACAATGTAGCCTCCTTGGTGGTATTCCCAAGTGTGGCTTAGGGTGGATTTTCATTACCAAAAGCGGTAACCCCAAGCCACACTCAGGATCGCATCGCTGAATCCAGGCAAAGTTATTTACCTTGTCCCCTGGATCCAGAAGCGTTACTTAACTTTCGCCTGATGCCTCTGGGTTTCGGGCTCCATTCCCTGCGAGCGTTGTGACGCATGGGGGAGGAGCCCTGCGGCAAATTCAAAAAGTGAAACACACAGTAAACATACAATACACTGTCATCTGTAAGATTACATTGCTGTATGAAATCATTTCACATCCCCTTTGTCCCTAGTGCTTTGTCCAGTGCCCTGCATGCACTTTTATATAATAAATGTCATTCTTTCTGCCTGGAAACCTGAGAATGTCCATGGCATAAAAAAGCGTCCCTTTTCGTCAAAAGTGTTTTTTGATCAACTAGAAAACAGCGATAGTAAATAAGAATCATTTGCAGAATTGAGTGATACTGATTTGTGGGGAAATTTATCATCAGACCCTGAAAGTGACGACAGCGACAATTCTGCAAATGAGCAAATTTCAGTGTTTTGACTAGATTACATTGTATCATTATTATATTATTATTTGAGATAATTATTTATAGTTATTTATTATATTATAATTTATAATTTCATGTTTCAAATTTTATCATACCCGGGTTGTCTACTAGACTCTTGTTTGGACAGATTTAAGTGAGTTATTCCTAAGAATTACAGGCCTACAATATAAAACACCAAATTTCCATGCAAAACAATGTACCGCTTTGAGGCGCAAAAATCTGACATAATCATACCGCCAGGGGGGGTTAACAGATGGGGAATCACTAGATACAGAAGGAAGTAAGTCCCTCTCTACCATCATCATCATCATCTTTGGATCAGTGTTGCCAGATCGATGCTATGATCCAGAAGAACAGAATTGTCCAAGGGGCAATTCATCCTCCCATCTGTCTCACCTTTTCCTATCCTCTTTGATTTGTTAAAGTCATCTCATCTCCAGGGAAGCATGTTCAGCAGTGGTGTGACAGCTAGGGTTGCCACATCATCCCTTTAATCCAGAACACATATGAATTACACAGGTTGTTCTGAGGCTAATTTAATGCAGATAAGGCACCAAGGTAGTTTAATTACCACCTTAATCAACCACAGAAGCTGTGTAATTCATATGTGTCCTGGATTAAAGGGATGATGTGGCAACCTAGTGACAGCCCTTGTCAAGCTTTCTCTACCCCTGCAGGTTGTAGTAATACTTAAAAGATTCAATGTTAACCGCGTTGCTTCTAGTTTTTGATTTGCCAATACCAGATGTCATTCTTTAGAAGGCAATGAAGCAGTAAAGATTATTTCTCTGTTGAGGTGGCAAGAAAGTTTTCCCAGAGTTTGGCTCATTGCCTCCCATTTGCGTAATGGGCTTCAAAGGAATTGAGGTGGACTTTGAAAAAGAAGGAAGGTTACATAGTTACATAGTTAGTCTGGTTGAAAAAAGACACCATCCATCCAGTTCAACCAATATATATATACACTATTTTACCAAAAGTATTTGGACGCCTGTCTTTACACGCACATGAGCTTTAATGGCATCCCAGTCTTTGTCCATAGGGTTCAACATTGAGTTGGCCACCCTTTGCAGCTATAACAGCTTCAAGGCTTCTGGGAAGGCTGTCCACAATGTTTAGGAGTGTCTATTGGAATGTTTGACAATTCTTCCAGAAGTGCATTTGTGAGGTCAGGCACTGATGTTGGAGAGAAGGCCTGGCTCGCAGTCTCCACTCTAATTCATCCCAAAGGTGTTCTATCAGGTTGAGGTCAGGACTCTGTGCAGGTCAGTCAAGTTCTCCCACCCCAAACTCGCTCATCTATGTCTTTATGGACCTTGCTTTGTGCACTGGTCCAAATCATTCGGTGGAGGGGGGTTATGCTGCGGGGCTTATTTTTCAGGTTGGGCTTGGCCCCTTAGTTCCAGTGAAGGGAACTCTTAAGGCATCAGCATACCTGGACATTTTGGGAACAGTTTGGGGATGGCCCCTTCCTGTTCCAACATGACTGCGCACCAGTGCACAAAGCAAGGTCCATAGAAATACGGATGAGCAATTTTGAGGTGGAGGAACTTGACTGACCTGCACAGAGTCCTGACCTCAACCTGATGGAACACCTTGGGAGGAATTAGAGTGGAGACAGGCCTTCTTGCCACTTCAGTCCCTGACCTCACAATTACACTTCTGGAAGAATGGTCAAACATTCCCATAGACACTCCTACACCTTGTGGACAGCCTTGCCAGAAGAGTTGAAGGTGTTATAGCTGCAAAGGGTGGGTCAACTCAATATTGAACCCTAAGGACTAAGACTGGGATGCCATCAAAGTTCATGTGCGTGAAAAGGCAGGTGTCCCAATACTTTTGGTAATATAGTGTACATCCAGATTTTAACTCTCTCTCTCAAAAAAAATACCTGGGTCCTAGATGGTACAGTAGCTTCAGCCATAACCCTAGTAAACCACTTCAAAGTCGCAAAGTATATATAGGTATTGCGGTCTTGAAGTGGTTAAAAACTTTTGGTGAACATTGTTAAATAATAGGAATCCTTTAATTCATCTGCCACAACTGCAGTCCATAGTGCTTGAAGTGCTTATAAATACAGTTTCAGCACCATGGAGAGCGATTACTGGCAGGGTGTATTTTTTATTATTGCATTTTATAATTTTTCTCTTACATTCCTTACTCACATGCTCCGGTAAACTGGTTAGGGAATAGGAAGTGTTGTGAAATCTCCAAATTCACATACAGCGTTAAAAAATCTGACAAAAGTAATTACTCTTCTCAAGTTTTTTCAAAAACAAAGGAAATAAATGGCTGGAATTGGGCTAGAAAGGTAAGAATTTTAGAAGTAGTAAAAAGGTTTGAATATATTGGTGCTTGTTCCTATCTTAGGGCCCTTTCACACTAATGCATTTTTGATGCATCCTTGCTAAAAAAAAATGCTGCAAAATTGTTTTCCTTTAAATCCTATGGGACTCTTCACACCACTGCGCTGCAGGTACAGTGCATTTTAAAAAGTCCTGCATCTTTGGTGCGGTTTTGGAAGGTCTCCATTGACATGAATAATAAAATCGGGAAAAACGCATCTGCGTTGTGCTTTTGGTGCATTTTTTGAGTCACATGTCCAAGTTTTACAGGTGTATGCTGGGTAATAGGCACTCCAAAAATGCACCTGAAATGCACTGGAAACGCATAAAAAGTGTGGCAAACTGCATATGTGTTTTTGCTGCATTTTTACAGTGTGTGACAGCAGCCTTAGAAACTAGGAAGGTAAGTAGCAGGGTGACTCTTCACAAAAGTCACAGGTATTACAGACATATTAACCACTTAAAGCGGTTGTCTACCCAATTTTACTACTTTTACCTACAGGTAAGCCTATAATAAGGCTTACATGTAGGTAAAATGAATATCCCCTAAACCTGTACAGTTTAGGAGATATTCCTTCCCCAAAATGCTTTGGAGTTATGGTGCATGCGCCGTGTATGTCTCGGAAAAGGCCCAATAGGGGCGGACATTACCGGGGAGACGGGTTCCGCGCGCATTTGTGGGAGTGACGTCTCGCGGCTCCGGCCAGTCGCAGCGCCGGAGCCGCGTACCCGGAAGCAGATGTCCACTCCCACAGAGCGGACCGAGCAGCCCAGTCGGATCTTCATTTCAAGTTAAGTATTTCATAATGAGCTAGTATACGGTGAATACTAGCTCATTATGCTATTGTCTTGCAGGCTGTCATTTTTTTTTTTTTTTTTTCAAATGGGTAGACAACCGCTTTAAGGACCGAGAATTTTTTTGAGATTCGGTGTTTACAAGTTAAAATCATTTTTTTTTTGCTATAAAATTAAAAAATAAGACAACAGTAAAGTTAGCCCAATTTCTTTTCATATTGTCAAAGATAATGCTACGCCGAGTAAATTGATACCCAACATGTCATGCTTCAAAATTGCATCCACGCAAGGAATGGCGACAAACTTTAGCACTTAAAAATCTCCATTTCTGCAGGATACCAGTTTTGAGTTACAGAGGAGGTCTAGTGCTAAAATGATTGCAATGTAAACATTCCTTGTAATAGAAAGAAGCATGCCAGAACCTCTTAAATATGAGATCTGTGGTCAAAAAGACCTCACATCTCATATTTACACTAAAATGCAATAAAAAAAAAATAAATAAATATCATTTTTTTTTAAAAATAATAATAATTTTTCTCCTTTAAGACCTATGGGCGGAAGTGACGTCTGACGTCGCTTCTGCCCTTCAATGCTATGGAGCCGAGTGGGTGACATATTCCCCTCACTCAGCTCAAAGGCATTGAGGGGAGAGGACGGGATCGTCTTCGCTGCTACCGGCGGGTCCGGTAAGTGGTGGAGAGGACGGAAAAGTGGCAGGGCCCCCGATAAAAGTGATCTTGCGGCGAATCCGCTGCAGAGACCACTTTTATCCTCAAGCGGACCGCCCACTGTTTTAAAAAATACAGGGGATATGGTAGCTATCTGCTACCATAACAACGATATTCAATGACAAAGTACCGGGGATATGGTAGCTATCTGCTACAATAACAACGGTATGCAACGGCAAAGTACCGCCGTATAGTGACAGCGGGCGGTCCAGAAGTGCTTAAAGTGTTACTAAACCCACAACAGTAAAATCACTCTGTGTATGCAGTAAATCATGCTTGTTATACTTACTGGGGAAGCAAAGGGGTTAATCCTGCACATTGTGTAAAAAGGCTGTCTGATCCTGTCTTCTCTGATCCTGCCCTTCTTCCGCTGTCCCCAATCCATCTCCTGATATTACAGATCCGTGGAGTCACTCTGCACATGCTAAGTTTGATGTGTATAGCTAGAGAGTTTTTTTTTTTTTTTGGGAGGGTGCATGTGATCAGCACAGGGCCAATCAGCACTGTGCAGACAGAGGGTCAGGGGTCCTGAAGCCTCATAGGACAGTCAGAGGAGAATGAAAACTCCTCCTACAAGCTTTAACCAGTGCTCGGTCGGACACCGATAGAAGTCACAAGATTGCTATATACTGCTGATGAGAAAAGGTATTTAACAGTTTATATTTACTAAAATAATTGCATTTCCATGTTCTGTGTACTGTGGGAGACCAGATATAGTGAATGCAGGGTCCAGGGTTTAGGCCTTGTGTATCCAAAGCTGTATTTTTGTAAATGTGTTTAGATTCATTTAGGTGCTTCAAGCACTTGGGCATTAATTCATTTATTTGGCCAGGATAATAATTTATTCTGCTCATTGAAATGAATTAACACTCAAGCACTATGCGTGCCTAGCGTTAACATGCGGTTGGACACTTTTACACATGTTCAGGTACGTCAAGCATTTTTTCTTTCAAAACACTGCTGCACCTGAGCGCTTTGGCAGTGGGTTTTTTTTCTGCCTCTAAGCCCTTGTAAATGCCTATGTGGGCATGGACACATAGGGGTTAATTTACTAAAGGCAAATAGACCGTGCACATTGCAAAGTTGCTCCGGAGCTTAGTAAATGAGGTAAAGCTTCACTTTACAAATAATACCCAGTCACGTGCAAGGAAAATAAAAAAATAGCATTTTTGCTTGCAAAGCTTTTACTCATTTACTAAGCTCTGAAGCAACTGCAATTGCAGAGTCTATTGACCATTGGTAAATCAACTCCATAGGCTAACATTGATGGGCAGAAAAAAGGAGAGGCAGAAAAAAAAAAAGAAAAAAGTCACACATTCCTGTGTGCCATGGGTGGGTGGCAGGCACCGTGCTGTCAGTGGCTGGCTGGCACCTTGCTCTGCTGTGGCTGGCTGGCTGGTACCCTACTCAACGCTGTATCTTGGCCTAGGCCGACAAGGCCCAGGCCTAGGGCGGCACTTTGCAGGGGGGCAGCACAAAAAGAGTCCCCGCCGCCTTGCGCTACACTTAGTGTAGCGCCAGTGCTATGGGGCAGATTGGCCCGGGAGGCAAATCGGTCTAGTACCCCCATAAAGCGGCTTGGCAGGGCCGCCATCAGGAGGGGTAGCCCATACATATGTAGGGGACCCGGGTGTCCCGAGGGGCCCAGGCGGCGGACCCCAACTAATGAGTTGTTGTGCTGCCCCATAGCCAAGTGTGAGGAAATCTCTGCAAATAAGGGGAATCCATTGCCCCCCGCCCCCAAACCCTCAAAACTAGTGTCCCCACTGGAAAATTTCAAGGCGGGTCAGGAAACAGGAAGGGGTGCCTCATATTTAAATTAGAGGGGTGCACGAGTTTAGTCAGGCCTAGGACAGCACAAAACCTAAATACACTGCTGACCCTACTGTGGGTGGCTGGCTGGCACCTTGCTGTGGGTGGCTGGCAGGCACCTTGCTGTGGGTGGATGGCAGGCACCTTGTTGTGGGTGACTGGCAGGCACCTTTCTGTGGGTGGCTGGCTGGCACCTTGTTCTGCTGTGGCTGGCTGGCACCCTGCTGTGGGTGGGTGGCAGGCACCTACCTGTGGCTGGCTAGCTGGCACCTTGCTCTGCTGTGGCTGGCTGGCACCCTTGCTGTGGGTGGGTGGCAGACACATTGCTGTGGTTGGGTGACTGGCTGGCATGTTTGACTCCTCTCTGGTCCAGTTCCACGGTGCGCACTGTCTAAAGAAGACGAGGAAGGCCAGGACGGTCAGGACATTTAGGTTCAGTGAGGGGAGGCACGCGGCGCAATATACGTAATGCAGTGCACCGCAAACCTTTCTGGCTTCTGGGCCCCAAAAAAATGGCCGCGGCAGGGAGGAGACGAATATTGGTAATATCGGTATAGTTTGAGACTGATACAGATTTAAAAATGTGGCTATAGGCCCCCAATAATTGGCCCACAAATAATCAGTCGATCCCTACCTAAAAGTGGCATTTTTAACATCCTGTGTGTGTGAGACCTAAAAATAAATGATCTCTAATGGTGTGTGTCTTATTTTTTGCTGCAGTAGCATTTGTTAAAGTGGCACTAACCTCACAAATCATTCATTTAAAAATATCAAGTATACCACGCCTTTTTTTAAAATCTGATTTTGGACTGAGGGACCGGTGAGTGGGATGTGTTGGAGGGGAGCACGATTTCACTCTAGTTCATCCGCTCCACCTCTCACCCCCTCCACATATATGTACTGTTTCCATCGCCCCCCCTTTCTTTGGACTGCCTGAACATTATGCTATGCACCACTGCTAGTGTGTGATTTTTATTACTTTATTGTCAATAATAATCCAGTTTTCTTGTTAATGCAGCCAGTAGGCATTAGTGTTCCTCAGCACTGGTCTGAATATTTGTCATGTCACTATTTAATGCTAGCCGCTCCCCGGCTCCCCAGGTCCCCCTCTGGCTCCCCTTGTGCTCCTCACTCTCTCTGGCTCCCCCATGTGCTCCTTGCTCTCTCTGGGTCCCCCTCCGGCTCCCCCATGTGCTCCTCGCTCTTTCTGGGTCCCCCTTCGGCTTCCCCGTGTGCTCCTCGCTTTCTCCGGCTCCCCGTGTGCTTGTTGCTCTCTCCGGGTCCCCCTACGGCTTCCCCTTGTGCTCCTCACTTTCTCTGGTTCCCCCTCTAGCTCCCCCGTGTGCTTGTTGCTCTCTCCGGGTCCCCCTCCGGCTTCCCCTTGTGCTCCTCGCTTTCTCCGGTTCCCCCTCTGGTTCCCCTGTGTGCTTGTTGCTCTCTCCGGGTCCCCCTCCAGCTCCCTCGTGGGCTCCTCGCTCTCTCTGGGCCCCCCTCCGGCTCCCCCATGTGCTCCTCGCTCTTTCTGGGTCCCCCTTCGGCTTCCCCCTGTGCTCCTCGCTTTCTCCGGCTCCCCCGTGTGCTTGTTGCTCTCTCCGGGTCCCCCTACGGCTTCCCCTTGTGCTCCTCACTTTCTCCGGTTCCCCCTCTGGCTCCCTTGTGTGCTTGTTGCTCTCTCCGGGTCCCTCTCTGGCTTCCCCTTGTGCTCCTTGCTTTCTCTGGTTCACCCTCTGGTTCCCCCGTGTGTTTGTTGCTCTCTCCGGGTCCCCCTCCAGCTCCCCTGTGTGCTCGTTGCTCTCTCCGTGTCCCCCTCTGGCTCCCCCATGTGCTCCTCGCTCTCTCTGGGTCCCCCTCCAGCTTCCCCGTGTGCTCCTTGCTCTCTCTGGGTCCCCCTGCTCCTCGCACTCTCTGGGTCCCCCTCCTGCTCCCCCGTGTGCTCCTCGCTCTCCCCGGGTTCTCTTCCGGGCCCCCTCTGTCCTGGATCTATCAGGATGTAGAGTGGAGGAAGGAGCTGTTAAATCTGTCATTTACCAGCTCTTTCGTTTTATGAATGATCAGAGTCAGTTCGCTGTCCATTTATTACTGGGCATTGCAAACTGTGTTTACGCTGTTAAGTTTATGAATGAACAGGAGCCTCTGTCTCCTGTCCATTCATCTTCAGTGCTGAGCCTACTGAGAAAGGGACTGGGTAATCTGTGTCATCAATCCCTTTCCCTGTCTCAAAGGGAAGATGTCAGTGGTCTAAAGTGTAAAAGTGAAACTGGCAGGGAAAGGCTTAACACTAGGGGGCGACCAAGGGGTTAACTGTGTTCCCTTAGCGTGTTCTAACTGTAGGGGGGGATCGGCTGCCAGGGACATGACAGAGATCACTATTCCCGATCACTGGGAACAGCAGATCTCAGAAATGTCCTGTGTCAGAACGGGGATCTGCGTTGTTTACATAGGCAGATCCCTGTTCTGCCTCTGTGTAGAACGATTGTGGGTCGCCGGTGGACATCGAGTCTGCGGGATCCGCGGGCACGCTCCCACGGCGCGCAGCTAGCATGCACACCCACAATCCCACATGCACGGCACGGAGCAACATACAGGTACAACGGTTCGTGCAGGAGAGCCGTATAATGACGACGGCTGGTCGGAAAGTGGTTAAGAAAATAAATTGTAAAAAATAAAATTGTAAAAAAAAAATAAAGATAAAAAAACTACTGACACAGTCCACGCCTCATCAGTGCCCATCAGTGCCACCTATCAGTGCCCATCAGTGCTGCATGTTAGTGCCTCCTCATCAGTGCCCCCCCATCAGTGCCGCCTCATCGGTGCCTATCAGTGCTAGTATTGGTACTTGTACTTGTACTCAGTCTTAAAAAAGTGGTATCGGTGCAGCCCTAGTTGCAACCAAAAAAAGTAACACAAATCAGCTCAAACAAACATCTACACTACTTCATTGAAGTTAGGAGAATCTGCTAACCTGAGTTTGACATGCATGACCCTTAACGTATTAACCAATTAACCTGAACCTGACTTGATTACAGACTCATGCAATCTGTACTGCAGCACTCCTTTATCCTCTGCTGCTGCTCTTTCCCTGTCCAATCAGCAGGCTAGGGATAGAGAGGTGACAGTGCTGTATTCCTTGACAGTAAGTGGCATCATCCACCTATTGGTGCTACAGTGTTTCATTAAAGGCACTATTGGTAGGTAAAACAGTTCCCTTATATGTATTTTATTTGTGTATTTTATGGTTTGCCTGGAGGTTATCTTCAAAATAGAAGGTAGGCAATCTTAAAGTGATCCTTTTTAAAAAAAATAAATAATAAACATGATATACTTACCTGCTCTGTGCAAGGGTTTAGCACAGAGCACCCCCAATCCTCCTCTTCTGTGGTCTCCCCACTGGCTCTCTGGGCTCCTCAACCCTGCAGAGTGCCCCCATAGCAAGCGGCTTGCTATGGGGGCACTCATGCGTGCTCGCTCCCAAACCCCGCTCTATGTGTCTATAAGACACACAGCATGGGGCTCAGCCTCTCCCTCCTCACTGGCTGTGATTTACAGCCACTGCTGTGTCTGAGCCAATGAGGAGGCAGAGACCTGGGAGAGCAGCCGCTCTCTTGCACATAGCTGGATCATGATCAGACTCGGGTACGTATTACAGGGTTTGCTGCATACTGAAATATTTTTACCTTCATGCATAGAATGCATGAAGTTAAAAAACCTTCAGGCTTAACAACTACTTTAAGTTGGATATACATGCAAAATTTCTTTTGTTCAGCCTATGGACTGAACAAAATAAATCTAATAGATTTCCTTCACCCACGCTGGATGGAGGAATCGTCCCTACTGGCTATTGTATTCCAGATGCAAGCTATGTTCAGCAGACAGGTTTCCACCCAGTTCCTTTGATTTTTCAAAGACAGGGCAGCCCGCTGATCAAATTTAGTCTGTTTCCAAAATTCACTCCGTGTATTGCCAACGTTAGGCATCATAAGGTGGCCTGGAAACCTCAAATTATGATAAAAAGCTCACAAAACTAGCAACCCTAATAATTTAGATGTCACAGCTACAATATCTTGGCTCCTAGGAATTGTCCAGTCCTGCTGTTGCAATACATTTCCATGACTGATATCATTTCTGAAGGCAAACAACGTTTGGCTATTTTAAAGTGGTTCTGCTTTCTCTGTTACTTGGATATGAGTAGGTTGGCTCAGCCTAACATATAAACTATTATTACTTGATTACTGGTTAGACAACAAAGTATTATTTGCAGTACAATAACATGTAATAGCTATTGTGAACAGCCACGATAACAGCTGCGGCTGCTAAAAGTAACTCAGGGAAATCGGAGACTTTATGCACACTCTAAATATAAATTAGACATCATTTTAATGATAGTGTTGGTGGAAATCCATAGAGATTGCATAAATTCAACAGCAGACAGAGGCAGTAGACAGTCCAAAGAAAAGAAACATCAATAGAGAATTTCTTTTGAACTTCTTTTTCCGTTAATCTATGAGTAATCACTGGCTTAACTGGGGGAATGACAAAAAATTATATTATGTTATAACCAATTAAAAGTACACTCCAGTCCAAACTGAACATAATACCACTAGTTTGGTACTTAAGTTTCGCATCCAAGCATCACTGGTGTTCCAGTCCACTTCAGTTCCTTCTGTCATGGTGACCTAAGAACCCCTATTTGTAGGTCAAAAAAGGAATTTTCAATGACGCTCTTGCATGTCCCTCATTATTATAAAGGCCAATGGAAAAAAAAAAATCAGAGCTTATAGTAGTTAGTCACACTCAACTAGACTTTTATAAGGTACAAGACATTTTGCTACTCATCCGGTTCAATGGAACTGAGGAAGCTACTTGAATGAGTAGTGAAATGTCTTCAACATAACAGAACAAGTCCAGTTGAATGTGATTTATTACTACTAGCTGTATAATGACCTGGATAATTGTGAACCTCTATTGACAAAAAAGTCTCTGGCAGACAGGAAGTTAAAGAACACATTCTTCAGGAAGTACACTCCCAGTGACACTGTGGGGTGCTGCCTGCATTATGGCTAAAGTGGATTACAGAGAATTGTGTAGTTTTTTCAGATTCAAAGCCTTAAAGTTTCCGGAAAACTTGAAAATGATCCCTTTCAGTAGGGCTGTGCACCCACTGCAAAGATTGTTTGTTTGTTTAGTCTAGGGAAGAGGAGAAGCACTTTTACTTATCTAATTCTCCACAGATGGCGCTCCCCCACACTTCACCTGTGAAAATCAGCTTCATCACATTTAATGCAGGCCTTGGCCTTGATGATGTCAGGGGTTTTGATTGCTTGAGCATGGGGGAGAGAACCATGTGGGGACTGGTCTAGCAGCGTGGAGGAGCGAGGGATCTGGTAAGAAATCGACAGCATCTTCTCTGCGAGGGATAATTTTCAAGTTTCCCGGAGGTGGGCTTTAAAGTGTATCTAAGGCCAAAACTGTTTTTACATTTTGGAAGGGTTAAAACATGACCGGACAACAGCAGTCTGAAAATAGGTAAGCATACAGATCTTTCTCACTGATTATTCAGAGTAGGTGTTAGGAAGGGGTATTTTTAAGGGTAATTAGGTTTTTTTTCAGGAATTCTACTTTTATGGAATGAGTGACCCACTTAGAAGATTTTTTTCAAAATTTTGGATTTTCCATCACTTACAGTTCCAGCAGCAATTGTCACTAGGAAAAAGAGTGAGGGTAGTTTTCTCTAATGGGAACACAGGCAGAAAGACAGTCCTGGCCTGGGTTCTAACCCCTCACCACTCAATCCAAAACTAAAAAAAAAATGTTTTGCCTTATACTTTAAGTAGAGCTACAGCCTTTGCTGGCAAACATTAATAGCTCAGTGATTAGTTTAACTTGCTGCCTGGAACTGTTCTCTAATAGAGAATGGATGGCAATTCCAGATTCTGATCTAGACTGGAGATTTATATTCCACAGTTCCAAAGATTGATCTCAGTCTTCAAGTCTTTTCCAGAATGAAAAGTTTTTAGTCTATTAAAGTTTGCAGAAAAAAAGACTTAATCAGCACTTAGAACTCTATCTATAGCTTATCGATGTCTCATCACTTGTCTGAAATTCAACTTTCAGTTCTAATGAAGAAACTACAGGAAGGAATTGATCTCGTTTTAAGGACAGATGGTGTGCAGAAGTTAAAGTGGACCTGTCATTGGGCACAGTAGGAGCATTTATTTATTGGCTTGGTCAATAGCCTTATAAGAATGCAGCCCAGCAATTAACTAGTGTGAAGT
This sequence comes from Glandirana rugosa, assembly GCA_018402905.1. NCBI lineage: Eukaryota > Metazoa > Chordata > Amphibia > Anura > Ranidae > Glandirana > Glandirana rugosa. The sequence continues at coordinate 2,436,162 of BLSH010145660.1, read as the reverse complement.
GACCATGCTGAGGCGGAATATAAAACTTCTCATCCCTTATAGAATTTAATAGACATGAGGCAAAAGACATAAGGAAATTCCCCTCTCACAGTTCACTGATTGTAATGCAATTTCTAACTGTAGACAATGAATAAAAACTATCCACATACTTGAGAGATGCCTTTAATGAAACACTGTTGCAGTGTTCTTATTGCCTTAATAATCTACTGGGCATTTTATTTGCTCCTGGTGGCTAAAATAAGGGTGGGGGAGGGGGGGATGTCGGTATAGGCTGCTGGGAAGGGGGCATTCAAGTTAACCTGTTACTTTGCCATAAATGAATATATGCTTGTATTTATATTCTTACTCTATTACATTTAGAACAAAAGGCCAATAGGTGGAGTTCTAATGTCCTTTTCACATGTTTGCCAGGCTAGCCTTAAAAAGAAAGATGACCTGTATTGTGAAAGATGTGGCCAGAAAGGCAACCAGAGGGCAACTGACTAGTTACCAGTATTTCCTGCAGTCTCTCTGCAGATTATCATTCTCATTACTAAAATGCCATGCCTTGTTCTACTCTGTTTCAGTGTGGAGGAGACCATCTTGGTAGAGGAAAGACTTGATTCCTCAGAGCGGCACCGTCCCCCCCCCCCCCCCCCTTTCTCCAGTGACTGTTGATCTGATAACTGGTGGAGGAATTTCATAAAGCAGCAGGAATGGACCACAAAGCACAGATCAACAGACTGCATGAAGCAAGTGGATCCTTGCATTGCAAGTCCTCAGTTACAGCTTCCTCTTCAGCATGGAAAACAGTGATCAGCACAGTAGCTACATTACCAAACTGCAGAGACTATCAGTCAGAGACTTAGATCTCACACTGCAGATATTTCAGTCTACAGAACAGGAGTGCTTTGACGCTGGAAGTGAACTGCTATCCTTCAGATAGAATTCAAGATAAACAGTAGATATTTCTGGGTGCTGCTTAGGCACAATTAACATTTCCAGATCTTTTCTATGAGATAGCAATCTTCGCCTTTTAAGTTCAGGTTAGGGTTCAGGTTAAATGAAAGTGGTTTTAAAGCCTAAACATTTTTTACCTTAATGCATTCCTTGCATTAAGGTAAAAAAATGTTTATATGTCAGCATCCCCCCTCACCCCCCCCCCCCTTTTACTTACCTGAGCCCTCATTGGATCCAGCACCGTGCATGTATTCAGCTCTTCTCTCCCCTCACTTCCGAGTCTCGCTGGCTTTTCTGGGGCACCGGGAGCCATTGGCTCCCAGTGCTGTCAATCAAAGCTAGTGACGAGGGAGCGGGGAGCAGGGCCGAGTGCCCACATGGGAAGCTGCTTGGCACTGGACAGACAGGAGTGGCCAGAAGCACCAGCAGGGCACCCAAAAAGAGCTTTGCGGCCATTCTGTGCAAGTCCATTGCACAGAGCAGGTAAGTATAAAGATGTTTGTTATTTTATTTATTTTTATTTACCTTTACAATCACTTTAAGTTTTACTTTTTTCCCTGAAGCAAAAAAATACATGCTGTTTACAGAACTCAGTAGCTGAAGCTGGAATTTTCACACAGATCTAAATAGTGAGAGGAATAACTTCTACCACTCTTTCCCTCTCTGCCTGCTCTACTCAGATGAGTTTAATTTAAAGAAAAAAAGAAGAAAAGTAGAATGGTGAGTGAATGTTGTCACCTTGGGACAGGAATTAGTTGTTAGTAGCAGGATCAGCAGGTGAAAATAAAGAGGACTGGTATGCTGCATTCTGTTATTTTCTTTTTGGGTTTAGATACACTTTATGGACTGCACTTTTTTCAGCCACATACATGTAACTAAGGTCCATTGGTGGGCCTGTTTTTTTCAGGATGGCTTGGGACATTGGAATGAAATGAAAAAAAAAAAAAGATAAAGAATGCTTATTACTTTACATAGTTATTAATCAAAACTGTGCTTTGCATGGGGTTCTCCTTTAACTTTGAATCCCTTCCCTTTTTTTTATTTTAGTTGTAGCTTTTTTGCCATTTATGGGTAAATATGTCCAAATCACGTTCCAAACCTTTTCATTAAAAATCTGTGAGTAACAGCCTCAGAACTTTGACAGTTGCAAAAGAGTTAATAATAAGTATCCTCCCCAGATCTTTAATATTAAAGTGTTCTCTCCAGTTACTTAGCTACAGTGCTTTGAAGTGCATTCGACGCCACGCTATGCTCCAGCTGAATTGACACGTTTACCAAATCCCTTTAACATCTATTTAAAGAAATACTTATATACGTTTCATATTTTGTATCAGAAACACTGCAGACGACACCTTACTGCAATAAAAAGATAAGCAATCCCACCAGCTGATAATAGGTTGACGTGCTTGATAAGGGAGATACCAGTTCTTCTGTAGATGTAAATTCTGTTACCCAATTTTGTAACTAATAAAGTTTTTTTCTAAGGTGAGGCTGCAATTTGCCCATGTTTAAACCACTCTGGTGGGCATTCTTTCCCCACAATTGGTGTTAGGTTGCATTGTAACACAATGAAATGTGACGCACATGTACACCACATTGTGGTGTGAAGCTGGCACAGGAAAAAAACATTGTTTTCTAGGTGCTATGCAACGACCTGTGTTGCTCAAGTGCAGCAAAATGCAGGCCACTGCACGTAGTGTGAACAAGTTATATTGTCTTGCAAAACAATGTATACTTATTGACAATTCTGGGGTATACATTAACCCTTTGCCGACCGGCGGCCGGTTGGCTCGTTCCCGATAATTGCCTTAGCTGTACGGCGGTCGCGGGAACATGTGGCTTGAGCGCGCCCGCGCCACCGGAGACACGCTCACTGGCTAGCGGGGGAGCCAATCAGTGGGTGGGGTGGACTCGATGTCCGCTAGCCACCCAGAATCGCTCCTGAGACACTTCAGAGCGGTGATCTGTGAATGTAAACAAAGCGGATCCCCGTGCTGACAGGGGAGATGAGTGTGATCGTCTGTTTGGGAACTACGATCTCTCTCCTCCCCAGTCAGTCTTACAATTAGAAACACCACAGAGGGAATACATTTAACCCCTTGATCACTCCTAGTGTTAACCCCTTCCCTGCCAATGACATTTATACAGTAATCAGTGGCTGTTTTTAGCTCTGATCGCTGTATAAATTTCAGTGGTTTAAAAAAAGTGTCAAAAGTGTCCGATCTGTCTGCCGCAGTCCTGCTAAAAATCGCAGATCGCCGCCATTAAAATATAATAAAAATGCCATAAATCTATTCCCATTGTTTGTGGACGCGATAACTTTTGTGCAAACCAATCAATATACGCCTATTGCGTATTATTATGTAGAAGAATATATATAGGCCTAAACTGAGGAAGAAATTTGTTTGTTTGTTTTTTCTGATATGTATTATAGCAAAAAGTAAAAAATTTTGTTTTTTTTTCAAATTTGTCGCTCTTTTTTTGTTTATAGCGCAATCAAATTCCACCAAAAGAAAACTTTACTTGTGGGGAAAAAACGGATGTCAATTTTTGTTTGGGTACAATGCCGCACGACCGCTCAATTGTCGGTTAAAGCGACACAGTGCCGTATCGCAAAGAGTGCTCTGGTCGGGTAGGGGCTAAATACTTCCGGTACTGAAGTGGGTAACATGCTCATCAAAATGAGCAATCCCCAGTCTCATGAACCAGAAATAATTGATATGCAAAAAATGATTGGGTAAAGCCACAAACATTTTTTCCTGCCACTACTTTTTCTTTTTCTACTAACTTTTTAAAATAACAAATGCAATCATTTAGGGCAGGGATATGCAATTAGTGGACCTCCAGCTGTTGCAGAACTACAATTCCCATGAGGTATAGCAAGACTGACAGCCACAAGCATGATACCCAGAGGCAGAGGCATGATGGTACTTGTAGTTTTGCAACAGCTGGAGGTCTGCTAATTGCATATCCCTGATTTAGGGGGTATATTGAAAAGTTTCATGTAGTAGAACAAATTTTGTTATTAAATATCTTGTTTTAGACCAAAAAAGAGGCAGCTGACATGGATAAAAAAACAGAGAAATGTGGCTCCAAGAAGGGTACAGTTGGGGGTCCCTGATGATTACAGTAGTGAACATAACGAGGGAAATATATCAAAACAGGAGCAGACAGAATTTGAACACGTTTTTCATGGTAACCAATAAGTTTTATCTTCAGTTCTATCTTTCAGCTTTGAAAATGAAAGACAAAAGCTCATTGGTTATCTTGAACAGCTGCTCTTGATTCTGGCTGCTCTAGTTTTGGTATTGCACTCAGGGGTTGATTTACTAAAGCTGGAGAGTGCAAAAACCAGTGCAGCTGTGCATGGTAGCCAATCAGCTTCTAACCTCAGCTTGTTCAATCAAGCTTTGACAATAAAACCTTGAAGCTGATTGGTTTCTGTGTGGAGCTGCACCAAATTTTGCACTTTCAAGCTTTAGAAAATCAACCCCTCAATGTGATTTGAAATGGCCTCTTAAAGTCTCTATGTGGAGGGCGCATGCGCGAAGCTCTCAGCGATGGCCGCGTCTAGCTAGAGCTCCGCACCGACACGATCCCACGGGCCGCTCTACAGCTCACTGTCAGCGCGCTATCGCCACATCCCGACACACCTTCGCCTGCTGACACCCGGGACACCGAGTATGGTCGCAGGGAACCCTCGACATCGGTCCCGCAGGGCCTATAAAGCCGAAAATTAGAAGCCAGCTCCCAAGGGACGCTGGTATGAGCCACAGGGCCCACAGTCGTCCGCTTCCACACAGCCCTACACCGC
>BLSH010145660.1:2409734-2422236 GCA_018402905.1 Glandirana rugosa | reverse complement strand
AAAAAAAAAAAAAAAAAAAAAAAAAAAAAAAGTCTCTATGTGTCAGGGTAACAACAGCAAAAGAACAGAAACAGAACAGAGCATTGCCATTCTATAACATGAAGTGCCTAAACAAGGACCTTCATGGCAGCGGCACCAGATAATGTTTTAAATAAAAAGTGTATGTATGTAAATCGTAAACCTATTTTCAGGATGGTTGTCAGTAATTTTCTTACTTGAAGATCCTGCCATAACTAACACTTCTTGTTTCAGTCTGACACGGTCTATTTATAAATGTTTTCACAAAAGACTGAATCCAAATAGAAAAATGTGTGAATTGTGTGTGGAAACTTTTATAAATAGACCCATAAACCACTGTCCTGCTATTACCGTGTTCCCCCAAAAATAAGACCAGGTCTTATATTCATTTTGGCTACAAAAAACACACTAGGGCTTATTTTCAGGGGATGTCTTATTTATTTACGGTATGTACAAAAAAGTTGCTGCGTCCCCTGTCTTCTCTTCCCGTCAGCTCAGGAGTCAGCATTATGAAATTCTGTAATCCCAAAAATTGACTTTAGTTAAAGTCATTGTAAAATTATGTAATCCGATCTGTAAAAAGATTATATAATGTGCAGTGTGTCTCCTTGTGTAACTTTATTGCGGAAAACACCTTATTTACAGAGTCGCTGGGCGCTCACGTGACCCGCCGGAGCTCTTCTTCCCCGCACCGAATACTGCAGAGGGAGGGGTCAAGATCCCCGCTCTGAGTACTGCAGAGGGAGGAGAGGAGAAGATTTCCGGCGGGTCACGTAAGCGCCCAGCGGCGCTGTAAATAAGGTATTTCCCACAATAAAGTTACATAAGGAGACACACTGCACATTACATAATCTTTTTACAGAATGGATTACATGATTTTACAAGGACTTTAACTAGAGTTTTTATTCTGGGTGAGGCTTATATTGCAACCATCCCAGAAATGCACACTAGGTCTTATTTTCAGGGTAGGGCTTATTTTCGGGGGAAACGGTAGCAGCAGTGCAGTCAGCTCACCATGTGCATTTCTTTAGTTGACCCTTGGGCTGTTTATCAGGATTGATACAATTTTTTTCAGAAGTTTAATGCAAACATTAACTTTTGCAGGAAAAGTTGAGCTTGCTCACTCATAAAACTTCTGAGTTTCCCTAATGGCCTTTTGATGGGCAGCTTTACTGGTCATTAGCTAGGCTTGGTAGCTGGTCAAAAGCTAAGTCATGCTGTGCTTTTGCAGGAGAAGTCAAGATTTCCATACAAGTTTACCTGCCTTCATCTCTAGATATTTTATTTTTTATTTTTTTAGATATTTTTATATGTTCAGATTTAATAGGTGAGTTTAATGTCGGGCTTATCCCAAGCCATTTCTCCTACTTAATATCCAAATAAGTTCATTATTGAGGGTCCGTACATATCCCTAAGTAGTTATTGCATATCAACCCTTGGCACAGATAGTTCTACACAGTTTTGGACACATGGACCACTGAAGAAATTCACAGGCCATGGTATAGGAAAAATAAGAAAACGTTAGAGGAAAGGCTAAGAAGATTCTTGTGCCTGCTAACAAAACATAAAGTAAAGTTAGTTATACTTGTGGCAAATGAGGGGTTCCCAAACTTGTTTAGGTCATCAACCCCTTTGTGAAGTTTCAGATTGTTTATCGTCCCCCCCCCCAAAAACATTTATTATATGATAAATACATATCATCATATCATTAAAAGTACAAATATTAATTATATTACTATGAATAATAATACCAGTAATATATAATATTATTGTAAATTGTTGACACTTCCTCTTGGCATCACTAGCTGCCATTATGGTTGTTACAGTGCTGCATTTTTTGTAAATGCACTGCATTTAATTCTTTGGCAATTTCTCGATTCTGTCGCTTTCTTATTTATGTGTCTATCACTATGGGTCTACTTACTGGCTCTCAGCAGAATTAGAGATAGATGTAATAACTGGCCTTCCAACAACATTTGAGGTGGGACACACTCTCAGTTGAGGAAGTGAATACAAACCTATATCCTTTCAGGAAGGATGGGGGGCAGGAAGGTCGTAGACACGCAATGCAAAGCACGCTGGTAAATACTGCATTACACAACTGATAAGGACAGCTCAAGGCTTCTCCCACTGCCGGTTGATGATCCATCCCAGGCTGACACTGTGGGCTTGATTTACTAACATTAGAGAGTGGAAAATCTAGTGCAGCTCTACATAGAAGCCAATCAGCATCCATTTTTTTTTCTTTTTTTTGTTAAAGTTTAATTGAACAAGCTGAAGTTAGAAGCTAATTGGCTACCATGCACATTTGCACCTCACTTACAAAAAGATATCGATAAGATAGAACGAATCCAGAGACAGATAAAAAAATGGTTAAAGGTCTGTGGGATATCAAGAGCAACTTTAAGAACCTAATATGTGCAGTCTGGAGGAAACAAGGGAAAGGGGAGACATGATTGAAACCTTTAAATACATCAAGGGGGTGAATAAGGTTCAAGAGGGTAGTTTTTTCAATATGAGACCAAAATCAAGAACACGGGGACCTCAAACTAACTGAAGGAAAGTTAAAAACTAATCTTAGAAAGGATTATTTTACTGAAAGGGTAGTTGATGCTTGAACTTCCACAAACTTCCAGAGGTAGTGAGACAGTCAACAGTAAATGGCTTCAAACATGTTTGGGACAAACATAGATCTATATTCAGACTAAAATATTTATGAAAAAAACAGCTCCTGCTCCTGTCCCAAAAAAAAAAAAAAAACACAAAAGAAAAAAAAAAAAAAACCCCAAAAAAATCACAAAAAAAATTACTTGAGGGGCCACTCACTTCTCTATGTTTCTATTTTGAACTCTCCAGTTTTAGTAAATTAACTCCTGTGTTAGCCTAACTGACTGGCGTGGAGCTTTACAGAGACCCATTTTGACCCCCAGCCATTTTTATTCACCCGGTGAATGGTCCTATTAACATATGGTGGTCAATAATCCCTACTTTGGGGGAACGTCTATTAAATGGACACTCAATCATATTTGCAGCATAAGCTGAGATCTTCAGGCCTTTAGATCGTTCAATTGCCTGACAACCTATTTATAGGATTCTTACTTTCCAGCATGATAAAGAGTAGCTGTGCATACAGATGACATGCTTTAAATGTGAAAGAGGGAGAAACTATTAAACACAATAAACATTAAGCATTACAAATGAATTATTTAAATGCTTTTATACAAGAGGGATTGTTTCAAGACATGAAATATATTCCAGAAGGTAAATCTTCCTTTGTTTCGCCTCCTTACAAGCAATATAAATATATTTATATTAACACTGTGAAGATAACAATTTGATAACCAAACAATGCCTTTTTGGGTAATTAAATATGTTTTTGCTTTCATAAGGAATTTACGTTTACAATTGCTATCTGTTTTAATCTCGCCTGTATCATCTGATTACCAGTCTTATTAGCTAACAGCTCTGAATGCAATACACCAGCTGTATAAATTGTTTTCCTTAGAGCTGTAAATTCCTTTTTATATTGTGCCAATTATTTTTTGAAAGAAAGAAGCATAATTTTCATTTGAAGGTTTTTTCGTGTCATAAATGAGATGGGCTTCAGTTGTATAAATGGAAATTCAGATAGCAGTACATTTTTTAAAGTGTGTAGAACTATAAACTCAATCACTAAAATGTCAATAAGATTGTCCTCCCATATGAACATGTTAATGTTATTTCGAAGAATATTTTTTAAATCTGCTACTTTCATTAAATTAATACAAGGTGATCCTGCCATAAAGGTCCTTCCTCAGGCGCTACTTGTTATAGAGTGACAACGCTCTGTCCTCATCACACATGGGCTTCCCATGTAGACTACAAATGGCCATTTCAAGACAACTTACGCAGGAATGGTCCTCTGTTGTTGACATCATCAGGAGCACAGGCTTAAGTGATTTCAAAGCTGTTTCAAAGTTATGAACTTTGAAGATAAATTTCTCCTTGATTCTTTTATTTGCAGGCCTTTTTAATTTTTTTAATGGTTTTGGATGGACTTTTAGGTAAGTAGGTGTAAATGGACACAGATCTGTTTACAATTGCCTGTCCTTAGACTTAAATGGAGCTTCTGATCAGGTCTGCCTCAAAAACTGACAGATGGACCTGGTTGGAAAGCCCATGTCAAAGGACCCTACCAGTTACACATGTATAAGATGCAACAAATTAAATACGTAGTCTGGTGCCACCAGTGACTCACCTCCACCATCAAAAATAAATTATCACTACTTTCTTGAGGTGACATTGCTTTTACACTCATTTCTTTATATCCTGCACATTTTGGTTGCACCTTTGATCATCCCCTTTTTTGTCTCTATGCTCATGTCACCACCATACCTTGTCATTACTTTTTAGACCCATACATATTTTTACTCTTAGTGTTATGTCATTGTAGTACACTGACATATACTATTGAGCCATATGTACTTCTTCGTTACAGTGGTTATCTGTGTTGAGGAACATAAAGGGATATATTTTTCTTAGGCACGTGATATTCACTTTCCACCTGTTCCCTAGTGGATCTTTCCTGGTCCCACCCCTTCAACTCTCGGGCTAGACATGCCTCGCTGCCACTGGATGGGAAACCAGCTTTGGTATTCTCTCTCAGCCAATTTGTAAGTATGGGTTCCGGTCTTTTCCTCCGAACACATTCCCAACCCCTCAACAGGGTCCCCTATTATTTGTTGGACATCACTCATTATAATGATGGATATTCTCAAATTGATATTCTATTTTATAGACATACCATATACGCATCCACTCCTGAAGAAGTGAGCGGTAGCTCACAAAACACGTCAAGTTTTAAAGATGCCTATGTACTACTATGTATTAATATTTGTAATTTTTAAGCATGTATTTTACCATGTAGTTATTACTAAACTGTTTGAAAATTTTGGCCATGCATTTAATGTATGATGACTACTTTATTTACCTATCTTCAATAAATTCAGTAATTATGTTTATTCCATATTCAGTGACCACGAGTGTTCACCTCATTTAAAGTCCCAGGGCTAATTATGTTTTGTTGCACTTGTATAAGATTGTTTTGGTAGCTTGAGAGTCCATGCATGTACTTTGGGGAAAAATTGGAAAAGCAAATATAAATCTAGGGTGTATCACTAGGGGGATCACCATCAGGAGGAAGGAGGTCCTGATTTCCCTATATAGGTCTTTAGTTAAACCCCACTTATAATACTGTGTCCAGTTTTAGAGACCTCATTTAAAAAAGTTTAGAGATGGGCAGCAATAATGGTGAAGGGTCTGGGATATAAAGCAGGGCTTGACAAATTTACTTTGAATCTAGGAGCCAGCTAAAAAAGTTAGGAGCCAGTTTTTTAGCTTAGTGTGGGTTGTCAGCGCCCCCTGGGGTAAGGCAAGTAATTTGCGCCCCCCCCAACCCTAACTTACTCACCGCAGAGCAGCCAGTCAATAACTCCAACTTAACACTGTTACATCAGGCTTGTAGGCTGGCCAGAAAGAGTGACACTGAAAACCTGTTATAGGGGGAAACGTTTTATTATGTCGAATGTATTGTGACTGTGGCATGTAAAATGCCCTCATCTGCTGCCTAATGCAGCTTAAGGGTGGCAAAAACATGTCTATACTGCACATCTAAATGAACCCTTAGTGACACTTTAAATAAAATACAAAAAAAGGATGAAGGAAGTGTTCCAGTGCTGCTGATCTTCTGCTGCCTCTTTGCAGTCACTTCCTGCCTACATGTGTGTCCCCCCACTGTGACTTTCCATTGGTCTGGTGGGGTTTCCGGTCACCATTAACTACTGGAGCCCAGCTGCATATAAAGAGTGGTGATTGTTGATGGTACACAGGGCTTTATCATGATTTTGTTGCTTAGAATAAAGATCACGCAAATATCGTGTGACATAAAATATTGAAACAACCACCATTTTATTCTCTAGGGTCTCTGCTAAAAATATATATATAAATGTTTGGGGGTTCTAAGTCATTTTCTAGCAGAAAGTATAGTTTTTTACTTGTAAGCATCAAATGTCAGAAAAGGTTTAGTCTTTAAGTGGTTAAACTTCCCTTAGCTAGAGATGGAGTAAATTCCTTTGATCTAAAACATCTAAGAGATACATTGTATGTTTTGTATCTTCTGTGTTTATAGTTATCAACCGTGTTGGCAGACTGTCCGTTTTTTTTTCCTTAACAGCTGTCAGCTTAGGTAGAGAACGGCACAGAGATTAGATAGTGAGGGGAGAGAAATATCGGTGCTGCTCTCCAGGACGCGATTTCTGGTCACCCTGGCGACCGGGGATTGTCGAGCTCTGGTATAAAGCAAACACCGTGTGACATAAAATATTGCAACAACCACCATTTTATTCTCTAGGGTCTCTGCGAAAAAAAAAATATATATATAATGTTTGGGGGTTCAAAGTAATTTTCTAGCAGAAAATAATGGATTTTTACTTGTAAGCAACAAATGTCAGAAAAGATTAAGTCTTTAAATGGTTAAACTAAACTCTTCTATACACTGTGGAGTTCATTCCTTTGAGGTAGTTACATTGTATGTCTTCTTGCTTCTTTTATCAGTAGTGATCCCAGACTTGGCTCTCTGCCCAGACTTGGCAGTCTGCCCAGATAGGAGACACTCAAGTCGCTCCAACTTAGAAAAAGATTTCTGGGGAGACTTCAGGCAACTTGCATTGACTGATTTTATTACGATTAATTGTGCAGCTCTACTCTGATGCCTAATTCGAAACCTGGGCAGTCAGGGGTGATCAGTGAGGTGCTGAGGGAGAGTTACAATCACTGATCTCCCTGTATCAATTTCATTAAAGCAGCTGACAGCCGATTCTCCTCCTCCCTCTCTTCAGCTGCTTTAATGAAATGTATACAGGGAGATCTGTGATTGTAACTCCCCCCCGCCACACCGATCACCGATCATCTCCTCCAGTCTTCCTCTGTGCTTCTCCAATTCCTCTCCATGCTCCTGTCCCCCTATGTGCTTCCCTGTCCCCCCTCCAATCCACCTCCATGCTCCTCTGGTCCCCCTTTGATCCGCCTCCATGCTCCTCTGACCCCCCTCCGATCCCCCTCCATGCTCCTCTGGCCCCCCTCCGTGCTTCTCTGGTCCCCCTCCGTGCTCCTCTGGTCCTCTCCATGCTCCTCCAGTCCCTCTTTGTGTTCCTCCGCCCCCTCCGTCCTCAATCTGTCAGGATGGAGAGCGGAGGAGGAAGGAGCTGGTAAATATGTAATTTACTGGCTCCTTCCTTTTTCGAATGAACGGAGTCAGCGATCACTGACTCTGTCCATTCATAACTGTCACTGAGCATCGTAAACTTATGATGCTTCCGTTTATGAATGAACAGGAGCCACTGCCTCCTGTCCATTCATCTTCAGTGCTGTTGAGGCTGCAGAGAAAGAGACTGGAGAATCGATGTCCTCAGTCCCTTTCCCTATCTCAAAAGGGAGATACCAGTAAAATAGTAAAAATAAAATAAAATAAAAATAAAAAACTTCTGACACAGTCCACGTGTCATCAGTGCTGCATATTAGTGCCACTATCACATGACATAAAAAAAAATATCAGTAATCGGTATCGGTGAGTACTTGAAAAAAAGTATTGGTACTTGTACTCAGTCTTAAAAAAGTAGTATCGGGACAACCCTAATTCAGATATGAATGAGGCAATTATACAGTAGTATATATAATCAGACAAAAACATAAACCACTTGGTCTTTTTTCTCCCACCACTCTTCTATGCTTCTATGCTACTTTGCAGAATGGATGAATTTGTCTTCAATCAAAGGAATGGTGTGGCTAGAACCATGGAACGAAGAAGTATACATTTAATCAGACCATTGGGTTCTCTGTTTTATCAGACATTCAGAAAACTCTAGGGCTTTAACTAGCAGGACAGTCAGCTGTGAAAGATGAATACCATTATAGAGATCAGAGCTGTTCAGCAGATAGCTATGCCCCTGGAGTCAGGCCTGCATTCCGAGATGACCTTCTGTACATCACTGTTGTGAGAAGAGGTTATTTGAGCAATTGAGAACCTCCCCTGTCTGCATGAGCAAGTCTGACCATTGTCCTCTGACAAGACACTGTTCTCCCACAGAACTCTGACATGCTGAATGGTTTTGATTTTCAATCATTCTTGTTAAATCGCTCTAGAGACTGTAGAGTGTCAAAAATCCCTGGAGGTCAACAGATTATAAGACGATACAACCACAACATCTGGAGCCATCAATAATTCCATAGCTAAAGTTCCTTAGAATCTTGTATCTTCCACATATCTAATATAAGGCTTGCACACTGATAAAGGAGGCTGCTAGCAGAAAGGTTGATATACAAACACCCAATGGAACCATAAAGATAATCATCTGCCACACCATGTAATCAGAGTGCAACAATTAATCACAGAGTGCAACAATTAGGCCCCTTTCACACAGGCGGACCGATCGGGTTCATATGTCAGTTTTTAAGGCTTACCCGATTGGACCATCCATTGCCCTCTATGGAGCAGTGTGTCAACGGACATGTGTTTGTTGACACCCGCCGACATCCTATCCACCAAAAACAGATAAATGGGGATCTTTTGCCCATCTGTCTGGCAAATTGGATTGGATGGCCATCAGGTATAAATGGGCAGGCAGTCCATTTACATCCAACCACCCACAGAGCACATTGGGCTGTGTCTGTGTCCGCTTTGCATAAGCGGAGCACACATGGGCAAGCCATCCGCCTGTTTAGCAGGGATCAGCGGACAGATTCCCCATTGGGCAGGTAGACTCCTGGTAGAGTCTGCTCTATGTAAAAGGGGCCTTAGACTGGATTCACAATGCATTTTTAGCGCATTTTGCAGATTTGTACTACAGAACGTGTTCCATAGGAAACCATGCTAAATGTACTGTAGTGCAAATCTGCAAAATGCAAAAAGCACTAAAATATGCATAGGTGTGAATCCAGCCTAAATCACATATCTAAATAAAGTGAAAAAAATCAACATACTGTAAATATAAATACATCAATCCTAAAATGCAGTATAATATCAAAATAAAAATAAAGTAAAGCTGACCCCAGGATCTGTGACCTGTAAGCAAGACCACTAACCCACCTATGTGCCAGAGAAAAAATGAAATGAAACAGTGTATATTGAATAAAGAATAAAAAGAAGTATAAACCTAAAATTCACCTAAAATAACTCTGACAGGTAAATAGCGGTGCTAAGTGAATATATAAGCCATAAAGTGAAAAATCAAAATGAAGATGAAGCTACATGTGTCTCAAAGAAATGAATACACATATAAATCACCCAATATTAAAATACAGAATAAAAAATATAAAACAATAGTCTATAAAAAGTCCATGTGAAACTCAGAATTTCAATATTTGCCAGAGATGAAATTCAATGAAAATCGAGTTTAATAGTTTAAATAAAGCGTGTGTTAAACTTACTACACTATCAAAGCTTTCCTCCTTCTTCCCTTATATGAGTTATTTTTCTGGGTTTAGTACATATGAGTTGGAGATTGACACTGATGGATGAATTAACCCAATGGTTATACAACGTATTTGCCGAACATGAGAATGTGAGGCAAACCCATCTGGTGAGTGTAAACCGAATGGGGAAGTAGTGGCACACTCTTACGTGGTGAGGTGTGAATATAGTTTGACGCTACCTAACTGGATTCTCATCAAATTTAATCTCTGGCGAATATTGAAGTTCTAAGTTTGACATGGACTTTTTATAGACTGTTTTGTTTTATATTTTTTATTCACTATTTTAATATTGGGTGATTTATATGTGTAAACATTTCTTTGAGGCACTTCTAGCTTCATCTTCATTTTGATTTTTCACTTTATGGTTTATATATTTGCTTAGCATCACTATTTACCTATCAGTGTTCTTTTAGGTGAATGTTATTGATAAAAATAAAGTATATATGTATAAAAATGCAGAAAAGGCATAAAAGTCCTATATAGTCCAAAAAAAAAACACATGTATTATAATTCCTACACTACCAACTTAGATTGTTGCCAGACTCTTCGCAGTGTAAAGAAGCACCAGCCACCACCACATGGAATGAACACTCACCAGACAATGTGCTACAAAATGTGTAGCAAGCTTAGCATGTCATCATAGGTTTTATCATCCCAGGTAGCCTATGCATCCATCCACAGTGATCTCCTCTCCAGCTCCCAGCACCAATCCAAGCTGCAGCAAAAAAAAGCTCACACCGGAGCCAGCAAAGATGGTAATAGTGTAGTATTTATTGCACAACGAGAATCACATACTGTAGACAGCATGGCAAACAAACAGACCGATATATCAATGCAAAACCACTGTAACTCAAATAGAAAGCAGCTGCTGACTGATATCATGCAGCGGCCTGACGTCAGCATTAAAGTCTCTGCCCCAACAGTGTAATGTTTTGTTGAACAAAACCTGAATGTTTGGATCCTGTCCATACCTGCATGTTTTAAAGCAGAACTCTACCAACCAAACAGATAAAAATGAATACCCAAATATAAGATACAATTACAAAACCAGCTTTTGCTGCAGTATTCAGCATCAGTCCAGACATATCCCTTCGGCAGTTTTTTTTTTTTTTGCTGCTAGATATCCACAGTCTGATGACCAGTATTGCTTAATCCACAGTCTGATGACCAGTATTGATTAATCCACAGTCTGATGACCAGTATTGATTAATCCACAGTCTGATGACCAGTATTGATTAATCCACAATCTGATGACCAGCATTGATTAATCCACAGCTTGATGACCAGCATTGATTAATCCACAATCTGATGACCAGCATCGATTAATCCACAGTCTGATGACCAGCATTGATTAATCCAGTCTGATGACCAACATCGATTAATCCAGTCTGATGACCAACATCGAATAATCCAGTCTGATGACCAACATCGAATAATCCAGTCTGATGACTAACACCGAATAATCCAGTCTGATGACCAACATCAAATAATCCAGTCTGATGACCAACACCGCATAATCCAGTCTGATGACCAACATCAAATAATCCAGTCTGATGACCAACATCGAATAATCCAGTCTGATGACCAACATCGAATAATCCAGTCTGATGACCAACATCGAATAATCCAGTCTGATGACCAACATCGAGTAATCCAGTCTGATGGCCAGCATCGAATAGTCCAGTCTGATGACCAACATCAAATAATCCAGTCTGATGACCAACATCGAATAATCCAGTCTGATGACCAACATCGAATAATCCAGTCTGATGGCCAGCATCGAATAGTCCAGTCTGATGACCAACATTGAATAATCCAGTCTGATGACTAACATAGAATAATCCAGTATGATGACCAGCATTCATTAATCCACAGTCTGATGACCAGCATCAATTAATCCACATCCTTTGAGCCCAGGTTGCCTGGACCCACCCCAGCCCGTGGCTGGGATCTGTAAATGAGAATACTACAAGTCACATCTGCCACAGTGCTAGAGGGACTCTGCAGATGGCACCAGCAGCAGGGAATTGATGTCACTGTATGTGTAGCCCATTGATTACTTCCCCCAGTCCCATACCAGATGACCCATACCTCCCTGGACGTTGAAAAGGAGAAGCACCAGGCCAATGAGCTCATCTCTCTGCCCCTCCCTTTTCCTCTTATCAGCCTGCATCTTGCCAGCACAGGAACTCATTGGCTCCTAGTGCTTCTTCCTATCACACTCCATCTCTGCTGTAAAGGGACTACAAGAGGCTAATATTTAATCAAAATTAGTTTTTAAAAAAAAAATCTTATAATATACAGGGTGGGCCATTTATATGGATACACCTTAATAAAATGGGAATGGTTGGTGATATTAACTTCCTGTTTGTGGCACATTAGTATATGTGAGGGGGGAAACTTTTCAAGATGGGTGTTGACCATGGCGGCCATTTTGAAGTCGGCCATTTTGAATCCAACTTTTGTTTTTTCAATAGGAAGAGGGTCATGTGACACATCAAACTTATTGGGAATTTTACAAGAAAAACAAGTGTGTGCTTGGTTTTAACATAACTTTATTCTTTCATGAGTTATTTACAAGTTTCTGACCACTTATAAAATGTGTTCAATGTGCTGCCCATTGTGTTGGATTGTCAATGCAACCCTCTTCTCCCACTCTTCACACACTGATAGCAACACCGCAGGAGAAATGCTAGCACAGGCTTCCAGTATCCGTAGTTTCAGGTGCTGCACATCTCGTATCTTCACAGCATAGACAATTGCCTTCAGATGACCCCAAAGATAAAAGTCTAAGGGGGTCAAATCGGGAGACCTTGGGGGCCATTCAACTGGCCCACGATGACCAATCCACTTTCCAGGAAACTGTTCATCTAGGAATGCTCGGACCTGACACCCATAATGTGGTGGTGCACCATCTTGCTGGAACTATGATGTCGGTGATAAGGAATTGCTGGCCATCAAATCGGCTTTGGAGGAG
>BLSH010145660.1:2383429-2409696 GCA_018402905.1 Glandirana rugosa | reverse complement strand
ATAATCACGAATCATCGTGACATGATTCGTTGTTCTTCAAGTCTTACCTTCATCGGTGACCACATGTAATTAACCGAAGGATTAACCCATGTGAACGAATAATTATACTTATTTTTAGTACTCCGGCGGTGGATTATAAATCTGGGATTTAGATCCGTCTATCTTTTTCTGTGTGTTCCTACGTTGGGACATTAGTTATTATGTCCCACCCGGTAAATATACCTATGTGGAATTAAAGTTTCCCCCCTCACATATACTAATGTGCCACAAACAGGAAGTTAATATCACCAACCATTCCCATTTTATTAAGGTGTATCCATATAAATGGCCCACCCTGTATTATTGATTACAGGGTTGCATCCTTGTGTGTCTTTTTCTATCTGCCTAGATTTAGGGTCTAAATATTAGGTGGCGGCCTCATGATTTTTATTCATATTAATAAGCAAGTGTACCCAATTAGGAAGCCAATTAATGTACACCAGTGGCTACTTCCATTCTGAACTTCTTGTTGCTTAGTACAGTGCTACTAAGCACTAATAACTTAATAGTGCTGTACATCCGATTTAACCATAATAAGCACTATATAGTCAAATATTGGAGAAGTAGGGTTCCCTATTCCTGGAAGAAAGACATCAATATTTCCATCTCTTCTTAAAGTTCACTGATGATTTACATCACTTCTAAACTAGAAATGGGGCTCCTCCATCATTTATAGCTTGCAGTTATAGAGTATAATACACAACTAAAACAACAACAGCAAACAATCTCCTTTATGTGCTGTGTTTCCTTCCCATGAATCAATAAGCTATCACTGAATAGATGACGCGAGTCAATTCGCTAGAATCTGGATGATGGTGGGTTGCTGTTTGCTGTAATGATTAGACTGTTCACAGGTCGATACTAAACGACAAAGTCAACAAAGGTGCCATGTTAGGTAACTAGCTCCTCCATAGCAGTGAGTTTATTTAGTATTATCTTTAACCAAGTAAAGTCTAAGTTGATTTGAGTTTAAAACAGCTAAGTATGGTGTCCCAACTGTGTAAAAATGCCCGTAGATTGACCAACAGGTGGTCTTAGACACTTTACCTAGGGGTAGGCAACCTGTGGCCCTCCAGCTGTTGTGGAACTACATTACCCATGAGACTTTACCTTAAAGCAGGGGTAGGCAACCTGTGGCCCTCCAGCTGTTGCAGAACTACATTACACATGAGACATTGCAAGGCTCTCAGTTACAATTATGCTCTAAAGCATGATGGGATTTGTAGTTCTGCAACAGCTGGAGGGCCGCAGGTTGCCTACCCCTGCCTTAAAGTGATATTAAACTCTTTCAGCAGCTGGTAATCACTTACTGAGCATTCAGCTTCTTTACTTTTAATCATTGCCTATGTTCCTGGCTAAGGTGGTGTTATGATTGCTGCACCAGGTTTCCTGTTTCAGGGTGGTTCCTTTTTTTTTTGCAGCATCCAATGGAGCACCCTTGCATGCAGGGACTAGAGCTGTGTCTCCCAACACTGTGTGCATCAATAGAAACACACAACCCATAGCTTAAGATGACAAGGCACTCCATTGCCCCCCCACTCCAAGCTGAAAGACTGACTGGAGACTGCACTGTCTGCTGTTACCTCTTTCCTTCTGGGAAGTGGCACTGAGGGAGCAGTGGCCACAGCATTAAAAGTTGTAAGTGCTGGGGTAAGAATTTTAACAAATAAGGGTTGATTTACTAAAGGCAAATCGACTGTGCACTTTGCAAAGTGCAGTGGCACTCTGCTAGAGCAGTTGCTCCAGAGCTTAGTAAATGAGCAAACGTTCTGCTGACTTTCATCATCCAATCATGTGCAAGCAAAAATGCTGTTTTTTTTCATTCTCCTTGCACATGATTGGGTATTCTTTGGAAAGGGAAGCCTTACCTCATTTACTAAGCTCTGGAGCAACTGCTTGTGCAGAGTGCTACTGCACAGTCTATTAGCCTTTAGTAAATCAACCCCATAGTTTACTGGGGAATGTTTATTTTATTGAGTGCAATGGGGTTGATTTACTAAAGGCAAATAGACTGTGCACTTTGGAAAGTGCAGTTGCACTCTGCAAGTGCAGTTGCTCCAGAGCTTAGTAAATGAGGGGAAGCTCTGCTGACTTCCATCATCCAATCATGTGTAAGCAAAAAAAATGCATTTTTTTTTTCCTTCAAGTGATTGGGTATTCTTTGCAAAGTGAAGCTTTAACTCATTTACTAAGCTATGGAGAAACTGCACTTGCAGAGTGCACAGTCCATTTGTCTTTAGCAAATCAACCCCTATGTGTTAAAGGAGTTGTAAAGTCTCCAGGATTTTCACCTTAATGCATTCTATATGCATTAAGGTGAAAAACCTTCTGTGCTGCAGCTGCCCCCCAGAGCCCCCCTTATTCTTACCTGAACCTGACTGTTCCAGCGACGAGCACAAGCCCAGCAGCTCTGGCCGCTGTCTCGGGTCCTCATTGGATAGATTGATAGCAGCAGGAGTCATTGGCTCCGGCTGCTGTCAATCAAATCCAGTGACACGGGAGCTGGGAGCGGGGTCGAGTCCTGCTGTCTGTGTCCATGGACGCAGCACCAGGACTCATGAGTGTTCCCGCACGGGTGCCCCCATGGAAACTGGCTCTCCATGAGGCACCCAATGAAGAGGAGGAGCCAGGAGCGCCGCCGGGGGAACCCAGAAAAGGAGGATCGGAACCACAACCTAAAAAAAATGTGCAAGCAAAAATGCTGCTTTTTTTATTTTCCTTGCCCATTATTGGGTATTTTTGCAAAGTGCAGCTTTACCTCATTTACTAAGCTATGGAGCAACTGTTCTTGCAGAATACAACTGCACTTTGCAAAGTGCTCAGTCTATTTGCCTTTAGTAAATCAACCCCTGATAGTTTATTACTACTTTAAATATTTAGTATCACCTCTTCCTGCTTCCAGTGGAATGTTATCACTGCAGAGAAGACATTATGTAGGCACTCACAGAAGTTCTATAAGCTCAAATCAACTCCACGCAAAATTCTAAGACTTAAGGCACTAGGGAAAAAAGACAAAATATTTGTGGCACCCCCTTTTCGGAATATATGCAAATAAAAACTTACAGATCTGTAATAAGGCACACTAAACACCTTTCATCATTTAAGGCTAAGCCATCAGTCTAAATTGAAGAAGTCCATATAGGATTATTTAAATCTGAAGTTTAACCGCTTATCTTTGGCTTTGCTGGTTCCTCCATTATCCCTTTCCCCCACTTAACATGCTACTGTGCCAGGCTTTGGGACGCAGCAGACACCTCTGGCACAGCTGCACATGCATGGGTTTCATGCGTGTGCGTGAGCACAACTTGGTGCATGCGCAAATGCCCTCAATTGCTCTGCCCAGTCCCAAAGGCCAGACAAAGCCCTTTGGTGCATCTGTTAATGCTCCAGATTATCAAAAATGGCAGCACCAGTGGAGGGGGGCGGATCCACGTTCAAGTCCATATTTAACCTCCCTGGCGGTAATCCCGAGTGTGGCTCGGGGTGGAATTTGAGTACCATTAGCGGTAACCCCGAGCCACACTCGGGATTGCATCGTTGGATCCAGGCAATGTTACTCACCTTGTCCCCTTTATCCAGCGATGTCCTCCCGCAGTGTCAGCGTGTCTCTCCGCCCGATGCCTCTGTGTGCCGGGCTTTGTTCCCTTACAGATTACATTGCTGTATGAAATCATTTCACATCCCCTTTGTCCCTAGTGGTTTGCCCAGTGCCCTGCATGCACTTTTATATTATATATTTCATTCTTTCTGCCTGGAAACTTGAGAATGTCCATAGCAACCAAAATATGTGCCTTTACGTCAAAAGTGTTTTTTGATCAGCTAGAAAACAGCGATAGTAAATAAGAATCATTTGCAGAATTGAGTGATACTGATTTTTGGGGAAATTTATCATCAGAAACTGAAAGTGGCGACAGCGACAATTCTGCAACTGAGCAAATTTCAGTGTTTTGGTTTGATTACATTATTGAATACATTTTATTACTATTACATTATTATTTTTGATAATTATTTATAGTTATTTATTATATTATAATTTATGATTTCATGTTTCAAACTTTATCATACCCATACCCGGGATGTCTACTAGACCCTGGCTTGGACAGATTTAAGTGAGTTATTCCTAAGAATTACAGGCCTACAATATAAAACGCCAAATTTCCATGCAAAATAATCGTACCGCTTTAAGCACCAAAAATCTGACAAAATCATACCACCAGGGAGGTTAAGAGGAGTGATTGCAAAGTGACACGTCTTTTTGCCATCCATTTTCATAAAGGATGCAAAGCAGTCCGTAATTGGACATCACTACTACACCTCTCCACTTTGTCCAATCAGAGAATACTTTGCATTCATTGAGAAAAAACAAAGCAGTCTCTGAATGGTGCCTGTGCAAGTGGATGACCTCCTGTGTTCACAATGCAGAAGAGCAGCTGCTTAACATGGGACCTACTAAAGTGTTTTCCAGCTTCTAGAGGGATTTCACAGGTAAACCATATACATAGTTATATTGGTCCAAGATGAACCAATTTAATGTTGTAAAATTAGCAATACCTGTATTTTTGTAAAATAAGTGCCTTTTTTGAGTGGTGTGGGGAACAGTTCATTCCCCTTCCAGAGCTTTACTGCTACATGGCTGTGCAGCTAAATCCGACACATACATACAGCCTGAATACAGTTAAAAAAAGGATCCATACAAAGACTCTCCCTATGAGAATGATGGATGACGCTACAAAGATATTGGTGCAATGTATTTGGCTTACTACAGATGACCAGCATTGTGTTTGGACTGTGTTCAATAAAGATGACCAGCAAGGTGATTTGACTGTGGTCATCTGACCAGAGGTAGAACTTGCTACATGACCATAAACCATGAGCCTAGGTGGTGCAGCACAGCACCCTCATGGAAGCCTCCACATCCCCAGCAGTGTCAATATCATTACAGAATATAAAGATGAGTACATAAGCTCAGGTAGCCATCACAAAATGATACCTCAAAACAATATATGGAAATTATATTGCACATATCATCTACACGTCAACTTTATTTTAGAAGAAAAAAAAAACAAGAATATTCACCCATTCTCCTATATTGACTAAAATCTGCAAATAACACTTTCTTCCCTTACAAGCCTGACATTAAACAAGAAAAGTCTAAAGAGATTATGATTGACAATACCATTTCATTGTCAGCTGGAGATGTCCCTATTCCTGTCATGAATGATGAATCTCCATGATGAGATTCTGTCCTCTAGTCTACACAGCCTATACAATGCTTATTTCCAGATTAAATGGTGGTTTCTAAAGAACCTGAATAAGAAGCAGCACTTGAAATAATCCATACATCAGCATATGTTAACAAAGCATGCACTGGTATGAAATGGCAAGAGACAGCCAAATTATTCCGACATGTATTCTGTACCATCTCATCTAGGAGAAGATTCCATGAACTGGCTATTCAACAAAGCTTAGGTTATTGTAGACCAGTGAAGTGTTTATCAATTATCATTGTGTACAAGCCTGAATAAAAGCTAATTTAGGAGGCATCCTTATGACCCATGTTTACCATACTTTCGGAAAAATGTCAGATTAAATATGTCCTCCTTTGTGGAGGATATGCTATGGGAAGAGCTGTTACACTGAGCTGCCTGCTATTATTTGGAACCAATCAAATGTATTTAGTCTATTCTAGGAGACTGCTTGGTCAATTTTCAAAGGCCAGTATCAGTAAATATTTTGCCCCTGCCTTATTAAAAAAGCAATTGCAGGAAGAAATATTTGAGAGGCGCTGGGATTCTTATATTTATTCAAATGATCAAATTTAGTTTTTTTTAAATAAGCTCACTGAGTTGGTGAGGCATTTGCAAAAACAAGCAGGCCTCCCACAATGGGTGCCAGAGAATGACTCTACATGTAAATCTGGGTTGAATTAGGTTTGGTTCAAAATGTGGCCATATTGTGTCCATGACATTGAACAAATATGGCCATGTGGCCATACTAGGTCAATGATGTAACAAGTATATTAGGTTTATAATCTTATTGCCCCTTTGTGTACGTTATGGTGTGGGGAATGCCCTGGGTGCTGCTGATTTTGCCGGCGGATATGTGATTCAGCTTCCCATGGGTGCCAGCGAATGACTCCATGTGTAAATCAAGGATGAGATGGGTCTGGTCTGAACATGACCATATTAGGTCTATGACATTGACCAAAAATGGACATATGGTCATATTAGGTCAATAATATCGCAAGCATATTAGGTCAATTAATTTATCCCTTTGTGTACGTAAAGCTGCAGGGCAGGTAACACCCTGGGTGCTGCTGATTGGCCTGGATAGGATACAGTCCCATGGCCCCTGTTGAACTGGGTTTGGATCAGGTTAGGTCCCAACCCAGCTCATCCCAAGGACACAGACCATAGGATGGAAGAGCCCAAGAGTATTTGAATAATTTACGACTTGACCATTATAAAAGACCAACATGTTTCAGGGGGTAACACATCTTCTCCTTCACCACTACAAAACAGACATAAATCATGAAAAAGGGATTTGCTCTTGTGACTACATGTACCAATGAATTAAAAGCATACTATTGAAAGTGTCCAATTTCATAATAAACCATAAAATGATTGATGAATTGACCAAATTAATTAGTAAAATGGTATAAAATATTATAAACATAGACCATAAAACTACTCCTATTTAGATACTGCCATAAGAAAAATTGTATTTATATCGTGGCTTTATAAATAGGTTAATTCAAATTCAACCATCAACATAGATTAGTATATAAAAATAACAGAGGGAAACTGTGTAACAGTCATACACATCACTATTAAGAATACTTTATGACTAAGAAGGCTATACTTGTATCTAGATGTTATTTTCAAATACCAGTGTTTGTCCTTGTACTTAGGCAACAAAAGCAAACGTGACGTAAGGATTCTCATGGATTCCACCGCCCATAGAAAATACATTGTTACCTTATATCTGAAAAAATTAAAATGTCTATTGCATAACATTTTGGGTTTTGCTATGGAAATGTCACATTTCACAAATGCCTTAGGGCACAGCGGTTGGTAAAACCCAGTGGTTGAGCCGTGCTTTTAGTGTCCCCAACTGCTACCCCCCTTAGCCGCAGTAGCAGGGTGTGTACACATGGTAAGGCCATAACACTTCTCTTCATGGCTGCAGCAGGAATTATACCCTCTGTAAATTTTGGCAGGTGTAGTGTCTGCCGACTGCAACACATTCAAATGAATAGGGCGGCTCTGCAAACTCCCTGCAAGCACTTAGCAATGCATGTGGTTGGGGTGTGCTAGTGCAGGGTTCAGAGGATTAAAGCAGGTGGTGAGGAAGTGATACAACACATTTTCATGGCCTGTTAAGTGCTCTTTGAAGAGCAATCCGCAAACTTGTGTGAACGAGCCCTTATCCTCAGTTCACATCTATGCGCTATTGTGGCCCGCATTTCATTTGAATGGGCTGCCGTGCCTGTGTTTCCCGCAGAAAAAAGATGCATGCACCTTTTTAAAAACATGGGCAGTTTGGACTGCGGGTGGTTGCGGGTGCAGGAATCACTGCGATTTCTGCACCTACGGCCAACCACATAGACATAATCTGAGCCTTACTGCAGGAGGGAGCAGTATAGGATTGAACATATAGTGAGAGCTGTCATATGGTTGATAGGTGGTGACCATGCAATTGGTTTTTAAGATATTTTTTTTTTTTAAATGACATCCCTCCCTTCTCCAACTACAATGCTCAATTGCATAGCCTGGGTTCAAACCCTGTGTAAGCTCTATGTCAGATGTGTCAGAGCTTACACAGGATAAATAACATACTCCTCTTCCTCATGTGACAGTGTTTGGGCCTTGTGATTTCCTGCTTGAGCCTAAACATTGCATTCTGGGAAGAAGAATTGTCACCCTATAACAGGAAGTGCCTGAACTAGGACTTTAATGCCTAGATCACCAGGTTTTATTTTTAATGTGAGCTGCAGATCTTAGAAGGTTGAAAATAAATTTTGAAATTTCATAAACATGTTAAAGGCTATATGAAATCTTAGTGATTGGGTTTACACATACTTTACACTTTAGAGGAAAAAACTATTTAACAAACCGCTGTGATTCAGCTGGGAAGTGAACGGGAATTGGAGCCATTCATGTATTAAACAACTAGAAAAGAAAAACACTTCATTTGATTAGTATTTGCTCTCAGTAATCAGTAATGAAAGCCATTGAATGTTGCTAATTGTATTTGATTGCCTCTTGGTATAACGCAAACACATTTGAGCCAAAGCAAATTGGTGTAATATTTAGGGTGTTTGTCCCAAACATGAATGAAACATAATTTGTTAGTCATTTCCTGAGCATCAGCCTGCTTGGAGGATGTATAGAGCAAGATTGAGCTATTTAGTGGGTGGTACGCCTCAACTGCAAAAATACAAATCTTTAGTGTGAAGTAATTTTTGGCTTTATGATTATCAGGAAATTTCAGACTTTTTTTGTTAATGCCAAGTTAATTGGCATTAGAAGGAAGCAACAAGTAATCACAAAATGTTGGAGGGAAGAGATGTTCCTTCTGAAAAATGCTTTGACAGGATTTTTTTTTTTAGGTGAAATTCAGGCTGGGTTCACACTGCTCCAACATGACTTATGATCAGACTTTGCCCTACGACTGCATGTCCAACTTTGATGCGACTTCAGTGAACGGGATCCGACTTTGATCCGACAATACCAGGCCCTTTGAGTCTGGTATGAATCTTGAGGGAGGAACCCCACCCCAAAAAGAAAAAAAAAACGCTGTGGGGTCACCCCTAAGACCGGTCTAGTATGGAATTTAAAGGGGAAGCCCTACACCAAAAAAAACAGCATGGGGTCCCCCCAAAATCCATTATTCAAGCACACAGCCCGGCAGGTCAGAAAAGGGGGGACGAGTGAGCACCCCCCTGGTCCATTCCAGGCCACATGCCCTCAACATAGGGGGTGGGTGTTTTGGGGTGGGGGGGTCCTAAGCCCCCCACCCCAAAACAAATTGTCCCCATGTGGATGGGGCAAGGGTCTCTTCCCAGCAACCGTGGGCAGTGGTTGTGGGTGTCTGTGGACAGGGAGCTTATTGGAATCTGGAAGTCCCCTTTATCAAAAGGGCCCCCAGATCCTGGCCCCCCCACCCTGTGCGAATGAGTATAGGGTACATTGTACCCCTACTCATTCACCCAAAAAAGTGTCAAAAATAAATAAAAACAGTACACAGGTTTTTGACAAAGTCCTTTATTAAAAATGATGAATGTCCCCCCGGCATAGCTCCAATGAGTCTTCTCCCTCCAGTTCTTCTCCCTCCGCTGTGTTCTTCCTCTGGTTCTTCTGCCTATTCTTCTCCCTCCTGATGTTTTCTCCCAATGCTAGCTCCTGTGTTAGCGCGGGCATGTACCATTACTTATATAGCCATGGGGTGTGGCCATCCAGTGATGTCATCCAGAGACCCACCCTCTTGGGACATCAGCGCCCGCCCCATCATGCCCCAGGTGGTGACGTCATGTGCTGAAGTCATGCCCAAGTCAGTCCAAAGTAGTGCAGCCTGACAAGTCGCCTATGGGCAAGTCGGATGATGTCACCCTACATCAATTATGCCCAGTCGCTGCATCAATGCATCAATTAATTTCAGCACCCCTACTAGGGGGAGTACAACTGCTTAATAATGACATGCAATGCCAAGCTGTGGTTTCCAAAGCAAGTAAAATCCTTTCTTTTTTTAATTAAGAGAGGTATGGACTCCAGAGAGTGAGATATCATTTTGCCCCTGTACAAATCATTAGTAAGACCTCATCTGGTTCAGTTTTGGGCACCAGTTCTCAAAAAGGATATCAGGGAACTGGAGAAAGTGCAGAGAAGGGCAACCAAACTAATAAGAGGCATGGAGGAGCTCAGCTATGGGGAAAGATTAGAGGAACTGAATTTATTCTCTCTTGAGAAGAGGAGACCAAGGGAGGATATGATCAACATGTACAAATACATAAGTGGTCCATATAGTGATCTTGGTGTTGAGTTATTCACTTTAAGGTCATCACAAAGGACAAGGGGCACTTTTTACATCTAGAGGAGAAAAGATTTAATCTCGAAATACAGAAAGGTTTCTTCACAGTTAGAGCTGTGAAAATGTGGAATAGATTCCCTTCAGAAGTGGTTTTGGCCAGCACAGTAGATTGCTTTAAAAAGGGCCTAGATTCTTTCCTTAATGTAAATAACATAATTGGCTACTAACATTTATAGGTAAAGTTGATCCAGGGAAAATCCGATTGCTTGGGATCAGGAATGAGATTTTTCCCCCGCTATAGCAAATTGGATTATGCCTTGCCTTCCTCTGGATCAACTGTGGGTGAAGGATTGTGTATATAAGATTGTATGGTTATATATAATTTTTCTTTTTTTATTTTTTTTTGGTTGAACTAGATGGACCTGTGTCTTTTTTTAACCTGACTATGTAACTTCTTTTTTGTGAGAAGCTTCACACCATGTTTGCGGTGCCATTAAAAACTAATGGCACCCAAACGCATGTGGTGCCTTTTGCCAATATTGCAGTGTGATTTGAAATCGATGGCAGAATCATCACAATTCTGTCCCCAATCCTAAATCCGCAAATGTGAACGGGGCCTAGAAGATGAGGTTCCGCTGATTAAATAGATGCCCAACAGCGCTGTTGATCTCGGGCGGCAGCAGATGCTGGCTTTGAATATGGAGGCTATGATAATTTAGAGCTGCCAGGGGATACATGGAATCTATATCTGGATCTTCCTTGATCCTATGAAACATGAACCCTTGTATAATTTAATTGTGTTATTGGCACCTCATCATCAACCGCTTCATCATTGATAGCTCTCCTTGACAAAGATATCTTTAGTTTTTTTGCCCATACCATGCACCTTTGAGGATGTGGACCTTGTTTATGCCTTTATGTCCACCCACCAGACAAGTTTAGGGTGCTCAATCCCTGGTATTGTTTTCGCCTACGTACCATCTGTTGTCTTGATGAAGCGACATTAATGTGAAACGTGTTGACATACTCTTCTTTCTGGCACAGCCTGGTTGTACAATATACTGTTATATTGCAATTCTTATATTCTTATACACTTATTCTCAATTTTATGAGTACGGATCCAGTAGAGGGTATTCATCCCATTTTTTATCCATTGTGAACATTTTAAATTTATTGTAATAAAGTATGAATTTTTATACAATTGATGGTCTCATGATGCACCTATAAAGTCCATATTTTAGGGTCCAGCTGGGGATTTTTTTCTTATCTGGACCTCCCTTTTTCCTTTTGATCATATAGATTTGGGTGTGGCACTTGGAAAGTTCTCATTGAATTAATAGCTGCCCAACATGTCAAGCTTTAAATTTTCGCATTCAAAATGACGACAAACATCAGTCCCCTATATTTTACATAAGTGATGCTTTAAAAGCTCATGCAGGTCATCAGTGTAGAGATATCAATGAATAATGGGCCTAGAATTATTGCTCTCCCTCTAGTAAAGCTGCACAATTCTGAATAAAATGCGAATCACAATTTTTTTGCTTAGAATAAAGATCACAAAACTCTCACGATTCTGAAGAACTTTTTTATTTTGAAGATTCACAACCCCTGAACATTAGGTTATCAAAGAAGATGGCAATAATATAATAGATCATACTCTTTGCTTGAATCAAATTTAAAGAAATGTAATAAAAAATAATATGTTGTTACGCTGTCAGCAACGGTAAAGCATTGAAAAGTTATTTTACAAATTAAATAAATATATATTTTTTTAATTTTGCACTTTTATCAATGTGAAACGTGTAAATATACGATAAAGCTATAAAAATAATAATAAACAAAGCCAACAAAAAAAAAGTTTTAATTATTAACCACTTTAGCCCCAGAAGGATTTACCCACTATCTGACCAGGCCATTTTTTTGCGATACGGCACTGTGTCGCTTTAACTAACAACTGCGTGGTCGTGCGACATTGTACCCAAACAAAATTGATGTCCTTTTTTCCCCCACAAATAGACCTTTCTTTTGGTGGTATTTGATCACCTCTGCGGTTTTTAATTTTTGAGCTATAAAAAAAATAAAACAGTGACAATTTTGAAAAAAAAAAATATATATATCTTATATATATATATATATATATTTTTGCTATAATAAATATGCAAAAAAAAATTACCAGAAATAAGTAGGAGAATGCATATTGACCTAAACTGATGAATAAATGTGATTTTCTACATATTTTTATTAGATATGTTTATAGCAGAAAGTAAAACATTTTTTAAAAAATTGTCGTTCTATAATTGTTTATAGCACAAAAACTAAAAACCGCAGAGGTGATCAAATATCCCCAAAAGATAGCTCTATTTGTGGGAAAAAAGGACGTCAATTTTATTTGGGTGCAGTGTAGCACGACCGCGCAATTGTCAGTTAAAGCAACGCAGTGCCTTATCACAAAAAATGGCCTGATTAGGAAGGGGATAAAACCTTCCGGAGCTGAAGTGGTTAAACTTACTTCATTTGCAGACTGAGGTTCATCCCTTTCATCTATAAATGAATAAACAGAGATACAATGTTTGTTTTTATCTGCCTCTGCTGAGCAATGTTGTTGATAAACATTGCCGGCTGCTTTTTTTGACAGCTGTGAGCAGAGCAACTTTTTACATGAATCGTGGATATGCTGGATTAGGATTGTATAGCGGATTGAATCGAGATCGCAATCTTTTAACGATAAATGCAGCTCTACCCTCTGCTATGCGCAGTGATATGTAACAAGTGTAAGCGGCATTTTCGTATGTAGGCGCCCCTGACAGGTGTATTCATGTTGGTGTACTGGCTTACAGGGTGACAACACACGAGAGAAACTGTGAGATAGGCACAGAGTGTTGTCACCCTGCAACAGGAAGTGCCTGAACAAGTACTATGATGGCTGGATCACCAGATATTATTTCAATAAAAGCTGTGAATCTTAAAAGGTTGAAAATTAATGTTGAAATTCCTTAAACCGTAATTCTGTAAAAGGTTGTATGAAATCTTAGTGATCGGGTTTACACTTTCTTTACTTAAATTTTAAAGTATATGTACGGCCCCTTTCACACTTGTGCAACTTGTCCTGAGACGTTAGACTGCAAAGTCACATGACAAGTCGTTCCCCATTATTTCCAATGACAACCATTCATATATGTACAACTTCAAGTCGTGCCGACTGCAAAGTAGTCCCTGCACTACTTTAGTCTGACTTTCATGCGAGTTGAAGTCCATAGACCTCAAGTTTGCACAGGCATTCCCTGAAATCGCATCAAAATCGTGCCCGCAAAATCGCATCAAAATCCTGCGACTTTCAATTTGCGGCAGTGTGAAAGGGGCCTAAAGCCATCAAATGGTCGACAGTTGGCTTGTGAAGTGTACACACACGGCTGCAGCCACTGGGACATTGTGTAACCCCCTGCCCATACTACCCCTGCCCTGCCCCTGCCGTATAGCTAATGGCATCAGCTGTAAAAGGGTAAAAGCTGAACTCAGTGAATTAAAAATAAAAAACTTGTGCAGTGTCTTTCCCTTCCTGCACACTGCAGTGTTTAAATGCACATTAAGTGTAGGGGTAGAATAATACGCAGTACTACTTACCATATTCCTCACTCCCCCTGCAGGCAATGCTTTCATCTTCTCATCAACTCTCAGAGTTGTGGGCAGTGTTCGGCGTTCTTACTTACAATCCGGGGCTATTGTCCCTGCATTGTAAGTAGTATGTCAATGTATGACCACAAGCATATAAACCTTGCAGTGGAGTGCAACACTACAAAGGTATTTTTTTCTGGTGCCTAAAGTAGGGTTTTAAAACATAAATGTAATTTCAAAAATGATTTTTAGTATTTTTTTCTTAAATTCTTTTTATTTGCATTTCCATAACAATACAAGGGAAAAGACAAACCACACGGACTACATTTGAGATCAGCCGGATTCCAGGCGATACATAATTAATATGTGTCCTGTATTAAAGGGATGATGTGGCAACCCTAGCCGAAACCAATTAATTTCCCAAAGGTCATCCCAGTTGTCCCCGTCCAGCTGCGGGAACACCCTTTCCAAGCTGCTCTGCAAGGTGTAAGGACATCCACAAACAGACATTTGTAGAGATTGGACAAGGCCATGTTTAGAGATTTGTCCCGAAACACAGACTCTAGGTCCCCCTCCTGCAATGTGAGGTCTACAGTACCAAACTGAAAATTGTACGCGTGGCGGAGCTGCAGATAGGTCATTGAAATTTGGATTTCAAAACATCAAACAGCAGAGTGCGCCATCACCAACAATATCTCCCACCCTTTTGATTCCAAATTTGGTCCATATAATAGGGTCAGGGTATCTATCTATCTATCTATCTATCTATCTATCTATCTATCTATCTATATATATGCAGGCGGTCCCCTAGTTACAAACATTCGGCTTACAAACGACTCCTACTTACAAATGGAGGCAGAAAACAGGAAGTGAGAGGAAATCTCCCCCCTAGGAAGGGAAATTCACTCCTGTAAGAGTTACCATGGAAAAAATGGGTCTCCACTAAAGCTTTATCACCAATCTTTGTTTCCACAACAACCCAAAATTTTCAAAATCCAATTTTCATAGGGACAGAAAATGAGGTGAACTCTTCTAAACAGGAGCACGGACAGCTAAACAAACCTTACAGGGGTGTTACCCCTTCCCTATGCTATCCAAAAAATGTAAAAATTATTCTTTTCGCTGGAATTACTCTTAAAAAAAGTATGTGTTCCAACTTACAAACAAACTCAACTTAAGAACAAACCTACAGTCCATATCTTGTTTGTAACCCGGGGACTGCCTGTATATTCATTAGTATTTTTAAACCTGCAGCTTGTATTAAAATAATATCTGGTGATCCTGCCATGAAAACTCTTGTTCAGACACTTCCTGCTGTGGCTGACAATACTCTGTCTCCCAGTGTTTGCCCTGCGTTGTCACTTGTCACACAGGCTTCTGATAGGGGCCATTTCAACACACATTAACGTAAGCATGGTCTGTTGCTGTCATTGTTAGGGAAGAGAGAAATGCAATGCGGCCATTACTGGAGGGCAAGTAGATAGGAAGTGGCTGCAAATATGCTGTAGGAGATCAACAACACTGAAGGTGAAAACTACGTAAAACCAGTAATTTGTTAAATAAATGGTCAGAGTTTATGATACACAGTACTTTAACAGACACATTTTTTAGAATTGGATTCAACATTTATAACTAGAGCTCTATATGTCGTTCAGTTAGGGCGTAAATCTACTATAAAGTATTTCATTTGCAAAATCTAGGTTCTGCTGAAGGCAGATCTCCCAGGTAACTACAAGTTCTTGGCAGCCTTCACGTTGCATAAGAAATGCAAGGCTATAAGATCTATAGATACAGGTGGAACCCATGGGGAATAAATGAAATATTAATTTTTTTTGTCAATCTCCCTGTTGGTCCATATCTCCGTCAGCAGTTATTCTCCTTCCAGTGATTATCTTTAATATTTAAAGTGTTCAGTATGTTTTCTTTTATCCACATCCTCCTCTCAGCGGGACAACTTCACAATACATGCAAGATGTACAGATAACTGTCTGTAACCTGCCGTCACTTAAGGTGAAACTCCGGCTT
Source organism: Glandirana rugosa (assembly GCA_018402905.1). Lineage (NCBI taxonomy): Eukaryota > Metazoa > Chordata > Amphibia > Anura > Ranidae > Glandirana > Glandirana rugosa. Next base: position 2,393,991 of record BLSH010145660.1, on the reverse strand, counting down.
TGTAGGGAAAACGAAGGAGCTCAGGTCAACAATATTCATTCCAAGGGTTGCGGATGGAATTGCTGCACATTCCCACCTACCGTCTTTCTGTTCTGCAGGCAATGAGTATAGCAGTGCATTTACTGGACATTTTCATCATGAATAGCAAGTAGAAGGCTCTGTAGAAACTCACAATGAGTCCCAGTATTGCATGAAATACTACACACAGCACATCCATCCATAACTATGAGTATTCCATGTGAGCATCTCATCAGGGATTTAAGTGGCGCTACCATCACATATGCTTTTTCATGTAGAGGAATATTGCATGAGGAATGTTACAATACATTTACATATGCATCAATCAGCCATTACATTATGACCCCCTACCTACCATAACCTGTCAAGGCATGGATTCTACTAGGCCTCTGAAGATATGCTGTGGTATCTGGCACCAAGCCGTCAATAGCAGGTCCTTTAAGTCCTGTAAGTTGGGAGGAAGGACCTCCAATGATTGGACTTGTTTTCCAGAACATCCCATAGATCAGTGATGGCAAACCTTGGCACATCAGATGTTTTGGAACTACATTTCCCATGATGCTCATGCACTCTGCAGTGTAGTTGAGCATCATGGGAAATGTAGTTCCAAAACATCTGGGGTGCCAAGGTTCGCCATCACTGCTATAGATGCTTGATTGGATTGAAATCTGAAAAAATTTAGAGGCCAAGTCAACATCTCGAATAAAACAGATAATTTCTTTAACCGCATCCAGACCACCCACTGCACATTTACTGCAGCAGGGTGGCCCGGCTGCACGAAACAATGCATCTGTACGTTGTTTCCTCTTCCGGGTTCAATGTGTGCACTCTGCCGGCAACCCACTCCCAGGTGATTGAATACAGCGGGAGCCAGTCTGCGGGTGCGGTGGCCACGATGGCCGCCAGGACCCACCGATCACTCACTAAAGAGGCAGAACGGTAGTCTGCCTATGTAAACAAGGCAGACCGCCGTTCAGTCAGAGAGGAAAATGGAGATCTTGTGTTTCTGCAAAGCAGAAACACAGATCTCTGTTTTCCTACAGTTAAGCCATCCCCCGCACAGTTAGAAATCACTCCCTAGGAGAACACTTAACCCTTTGATCGCCCTAGTGTTAACCCCTTGCCTGTCAGTTTCATTAGTAAAGTGAGAGTGTATTTTTTTTAGCACTGATCACTGTATTGGTGTCACTGGTCCCCAAAAAGTGTCCGTTGCAATCCCGCTAAAAATCTCTGCCATTGCTAGTAAAAAATAAAAATGCCATAAAAATATCCCATAGTTTGTAGACGCGATAATGTTTGCGCAAACCAATCTATATATGCTTATTGGGATTTTTTTTGCCCAAAAATATGTAGCAGAATACGTATTGGCCTAAATTGATGAAGACATTTGATTTTTTAAATGTTTTATTGAATATGTTTTATAGCAGATAGAAAAAAATTGTTATTATCGCTTCTTTTTTTGTTGATATTGCAAAAAAAAAAAAAATTGCAGAGGTGATCAAATACCACCAAAAGAAAGCTCTATTTGTGGTAAAAAAGGGACACTTTTTTTGGGGTACAGTGTTGCATGAACGTGCAATTGTCAGTTAAAGCAAAGCAATGCCGTATGGCCTGGTCATTGAGGAATCAGTAGAAGAAAGATGTGTATACTTACATATTCTAAGGGTGCTCAGTCTGGTCACGTGATTGACTGCCAGCGCCGGCTTCAGGGAAGAGGAGAGATCTCCGGCAATGCCTGGTGGTGACATCACCCATAGACATCTGCTGTTGGCTCTCCCTCCTCTCCCCTGAGGTAAATGCTGGGAGCTGACCTTGTGACCACACTGAGCACCCTTAGAATAGGTAAGTATACACATCTTTCTTCTACAAGGTAGCAAGTATGGGACTTAGAACGAGACAAGATTGGACTTCCACTTAAACTTTGGCTAAAGGTTTAAAGGCTGGTTCAGCAGGGACCGGGCACATTTCAATGGATGTGTGGGCAAGCTGATTGTATACAACTCAATCTACTGATCGACTTGTGTACAACCAGTCTATCAGCTTTTTCCTGATCAGTGCCGCCGGCTAGGGAAGGCCTACTGCCACCATCAAAAAACACAATAGCACAGTGGGGGGGGGGGGATTCCCCCATTCACATCAAATGTGTGGATGGGAGAAATCATTTTTTTTTCATTCAACCTGCTAGTTGAACAAAAAAAAATAATGTATGGCCAGCTTAAGAAGTGCTCTGAACCACAATAGCTTCCTCTTGTTCAGCCTCTCCTTTCTATATGGAAAAATGGGCAATAGACGGTGATACTCAATTCACTCCTAAAGATTTGGAGACTATGATAGACAACCTGAGGAAAAGAACCAAATCTATAGCTGTTAGGGAAACAGCCTTTAAGGTTTTAGATGGTATTACACTCCTGCCAGGCTGAAAATTATCTACCCAGAATCTTCTGGACTATGTTTTCGAGGTTGCCCAGTCTTGGGCTCATTTAAACATATATTTTGGGACTGGGACGTTCTCTCCACCCTCTGGTATAAAATCTCCATGCTAGCCTCAGCAAAACCATTTGTGTTTCCACTCTGTGGGCTATCACCCTACATTGGAAATCCCCAGTCGTCCCCCTCTCATCAGTAGTAGGTAGGATAGACAACGTAATGTTGATGGAAAGAATTGTATATACCCTTATAGATAAGATGCATTTATTTGAACGTAAATGGGACCCCTGGAAATCCCATAAGCATATACTATTGTCCTAAGATTTCAAACATCTTTACAATGAGTAAATCCGATGTTGTTAATAACCTTACATAATTTTTCTATGTATACTTATAATTGACCTTATCTTTTAAGGAAAAGTCACTAAATCTACTCTAACCAGTCTATGGATAAACTTGCACCTAGATTACCAAAGCTTTAATTCTGATTGTTATGTCTCATTTGTTCATCATACATTTTTGTAACTGCTCTATACCATATACTTACCCCAAGTAACCCCTGATATTCACTGCATTTTGTCATACATTGTATTTTGCCTATAACTTAATAAAATGACAGTTTGTAATTAAAAAAAGTGCTCTGAAAAAAGCTTTGCTTTGAATTTCTCTGTGGGAGTAGCAGTTCACTTCCTGACATGTGACTATGCCAAGGCATTCCTGTTCCTGTCACTTCATAGCTGGATAGTCGCCTTGTGAGATCATCTATGGCATATCCTATTCCTGCCTCTGATGATTGCTGTCCTCATGAGATCTGGGTTGTTTTCCCCATTGTTGTAGTTAGAATTGCTGATGTCACTTATAAAAAGCTCAGATAAAAATCTGCATCCTAGTGCATATGCTTTATAAAAAAAAAACAGATTTCTACCTGTTTTAACAGAGTCTTCCAGCGATCACATGACTCCCAGCTCTCAGCTCTCCTCATCTGATATCTCCAGTGGGCGGGGCTGAGATTTCGCTGGCTGACGTCAGCAGGAGAATCTCAGCCCTGCCCACTGGAGATATCAGATGGGGAGAGCAGAGAGCCGGGAGTCATGTGATCGCTGGAAGACACTGTTAAAACAGGTGGAAATCTGCTTTTTTTTTTTTAATAAACCACAGGACACAGCTTTTTATGTGACAGAGAGGGTGATATAAAGATCAGCTAGTTTTGAAGCAGTGTGGAGAGGAGCAGATCAGCGCTAGTGAAAGATGACAGGCAGGAGGGAGGAGGACAGAGGGAGATAGGAGAGCTGCAGATGAAGGAGGCACATACGTTGGCAATGGTGTCAGCACTCAGCAGCCCTGATACATTGTGGTCAAAGTACAAGGGGAAGGTAGAAACTGGAAGGATCAGCTAGATATTTCAGGTGATACAGGGGGCCAAATGACACAGCACAGTGCTTGTGCTGTGTTATTTGGCCCCCTGTATCACCTGAAATATCTAGCTTTATAGGAACAGGATCCATTTTTTCTTTTGGGTTAACAAACTCTTTAATCCAATTTCATTTGTTCTGAAGATCTGTGCTTTCTCCACCACTCTTGCAGCCTCTTGATTGTTACCCTACTAGTCAGCATTTCATTAACTTACCAGTCATCAGTGGATGGGTCTAATATAAGGCAGCAAAGCTCTGCTCCCCTGACACATTCACATTAAAAAAAGAGCATGGCACAAAGTTGGTAAGTTGGTCTTGGGAAATTGATCTGCTGCAGGGAGCCTACAAGCAATATTGGAGTCCTTACCCCTCAACTTGGCATGTGGATACAAATTTCATAGCATAGGTTCTCTTTAAAGGAGAAGTACAGCCAAAGCTTGTTTGACTTTACTTCTCCTGTGGATCACAGGAGTGTAGTTTATTCTGCACTCCTGTGACCCATTTTCAGCATACAGCGGGCTGAAGCTCAGCCTCTTAGTGATCCGCTGAGAGCTCGAGCCAGCTGCTCCCACCCCCTCCACAGCCCAGGGGGGCAGAGCAGCGAGCTGGTGAATGACAATCACCAGCTTTCTGCTGAAGGTGCTCTGAGAACCGAGTGATTGACAGTGTTTGATCACTTGTTTCTTAGTCTTAGAGCCGGCGGGGACCAATGCTGCATCCACCTAGGTAAGTGTGATTTCAGAAAAAAAAAACATACTTCTCTTTTAAAGCCAAACACTAAGCAAACAGCTAAACACATAGCTGACATAAATTAGCTCCTACCATACAGCAGAGACAGGTCCTAAATCTCATCTGATAGGTCAGTCCACCCCGTGTTCTTATTTTCTGTAAGCAACCCTTGGCAAAGGAGTAAAGCCTTATTTGGCTGAGAGTGCCAACCCTCCCTCCACAAGTCACCCAGCAATATGCTGCTGATGACAAAAAGCACAATCTTGCTTATCATCAGAACTGAGATTGCGTAAACTTTTGCGGGTTTTGGATATAAAACAGAAGTGACACATTGGTGAAAAATATTTTCTTTGTGAGCATTTAGCAAATCTGTTTTCTACTCTTTGAGTATTCATAATGTTCTACTGGCTGAACCAAACAGACAGGTGTTGTGTATCATTTATCGGATAGCAAATGAAGCTCTAAGAATTGAGTTGTATTGACCAGTCTGGTCGCTGTGGGCAGAGGGAGTTAAAAATTGCTTATGTAAATCATTACTAGAAAATGATGTGTCTTGCTCTATCTGCAGATTATCTTAGCATGCCTGAAATAGAGCTCCCATTATGCTCAATAGAATTCAAAGCAAGGGAATAAATAGGCATTTAAAGGCAATTTAAAAGTGTTTTCCACTTTAGATTGTTTTAATTGATTGGTTTGTGCATAATTTCACTAATTACATTATTTGCTGTCACTATGGCATACTTGTCATTAAATGCTATTTTGCTTTTTGAAAGGGAAATAGCCTTTAATCATATGTCTGTCAAATTGAGTGAATCAAGGGAAAGATTAGAGTGGGTTTCCGTAGACCAAGATTCAAAAGAAGACGGGCAGATCTCTTACTGCCTATCACTTTTGGCCATTCTTGACTAAGCGACTGCAGATAATGAGGCTTACAATTTCCCTGAAAACCCTAAACACCAATACTTCCTCTGACCAAATGACCAATAACTTTTTGGAGTCAAATGGACACAGCAACCACTTTGTTAAAAGTACAAGCAAACAAAATTAAATACAAAATTCAAACATATTCAATACTTAATAAAGACAAAACAAACAGACATACATTGCTGACTCTTTAATGTTGTGTATCATCAGATACCGTACCAGGTCTAACATCTTTGAGGGCACAAATAATGACAAAAATGGCTGGATCTGCCACAAACCTCCTGAGAAGGCCCCCAGTCGATAATGGGAAGCCTCAAAAACAATTAACCAAGATACTGCCTAATCACCACCACTTTGTTACCAACAAACCCTAATTGTAGGAAGGGACACTTAAACTTGAGATGACCCAACCCATAATTTTCCAAAATGTTTAACTAGCACCACCTTTTAAGACCCAGAGACCATATCCGCTGCTATATAGAGATATGGAGGCCAAAAGAAGAGGTTTAAGAGAGGCAGGGCGGTAGAAAATGGCAAAGAGCCATCTAATCTTCAGACAAGAACCCCCTCCTTTTATTAGGATCCCCTCTCCATCTCTCTGTAATCACCACCCCTCCATTTGGGAAATCATTTAAAGTAGAACAATAGGCAAAACTTTTTTTTTTATTTTGAATAGAGCAAGGGGGGGTTATAATTTTTTTTTCACCATCTGTGTCCCGTTGTGGAGATTTCCCTTCACTTCCTGTGTCATAGTCAAACCTAATGTTAAAGGAAATCCCTGCAAATTAAAGGAATTCCTTGGGGACCCCTAGGTCACCAGAACAAGTGTCCCCATTGGAATATTGCCTCTCTATTTTCTGGGGACAACCCTAAATTTGGGATTTTCTTATTTTAGAGTAAACCTCCCTAATGGTGCCACAGACAACAATAAAAACTGACAAGAGTTCTAATCCACCTCCACTCTGGCCAAAACTTTAGTTATAATTTATTATTTTTCAAAACTAAACCCTGCCCTTACCCTTCTTAACCCTTCCCTAAATCTGCCTCTTCTACAAGCCCCAGTCATGTTGACCTTACTCTTGGTTGCACTTAGCTTCAGGCCTAGTTCTTTCTCCCTGATCAGATATGGAACATGAGTAAAAATGTTAATTGCCTTTTCTATTGAAAAAAGAGGGGGGTAATCAGCAATCAGTAGAAAGTTTCCAACATTTTGAAATGTCTGCATGCAATTCAACATGTTAGACACTCAAAAGCACTTCTCATAATTTTGTCCAACCACATGAACATTTACCCTTCAAATTGTTGAGATCAGTTCTGGTATTGCCAGGGAGCCCCTTCTCTATCAGAGGCGCTTTATACACCTAGGCCTTAGCTTCACTGGATCTAATTCAGACCTAGACATTACCCTCTAACCTAGCATTGATTTAATAATTGATAATAATATAAGAATTTCATAATGGAAGATGTGGCAAATGAGTGACTCTCTATCCTGACTTTAAGAGATGGGAAGTTGCTACAGCATCATCTATAGTTTAAAGCTCTCCCGGTATGTGGCACGGACTACAATTGAAAAGTTCTGTATCCTGGCAGAACTCTGGATGTTACATGATTAGAACATATTGAATGGGCCAATCTCAGAGTAGTACTACACCCAATTTACTGTATACTAAGTATAGAGAAAAATAAGCTATATACTGTATAGAGGACTTTTAAGATATTCATTACACAATACTGTATATAGAGCAAAGGTGATATTTTTTACTAATATCACTAAAAACTATTTAAAAAAATTATAGGGGACAGCAAATTTACACTGTCATACAAGTTGTACACTCACTACTTTACATTGTAGTAAAATGTCATTTCTTCAGTGTTATCACATGAAAAGATATAATAAAATACTTACAAAAATATGAGGGGTGTACTCACTTTTGTGAGATACTGTATATATATATATATATATATATATTTTCTTTTTACAGCAATAATGCTTAAAGTGATTGTAAAGTCAGAAGGCTTTTTTTTTATCCTAATGCATTCTATGTATTAAGATAAAAAACCTTCTATATGCAGCAGCCCCCCTCAGCCGTCCGAATACTCGCCTGAGCCCGTCTCGATCCAGCGATGTTGCAGGAGACTCGGCTGCCCGGGCTCTCCCTCCTCATTGGCTGAGACAGTGAGCCAACGAGGAGAGAGAGGGGGCGGGGCTGAACCGTGGCTTTGTGTCTGAAAGCACACACAGAGCAGCGGCTCGGCTCGGGTGCCCCCATAGCAAGCTGCTGCCTGAGGGGGCACTTGGCAGGTGGGAGGGGCCAGGAGAGCCAAAGAGGGACCTAAGAAGAGGAGGATCAGGGCAAAACCACTGCACAGAGCAAGTAAGTATAACCCCTCATATTTTTGTAAGTATTTTATTATATCTTTTCATGTGATAATACTGAAGAAATTACACTTTGCTACAATGTAAAGTAGTGAGCGTACAGCTTGTATAACAGTATATATTTGCTGTCCCCTATATTTTTTTAAAATGAAAAAAACTTAGACTTTAGTATTACTTTTAAAAAATCATAAGCCCTTGTGCTGCTACAGACTCTTTATCCCCAGTCCACCACCTATTGGCTATCTTGACAGCTCCTAATGTTTTTACAAAATGGTTCCCCATATGTGGCTTGGCCAAAGTGATGGTGGACATCTAGGAATGTCTCAACATGCTTCTCAGGACTAAGTAACTAAGCTGGCCCAATCTATCTTTTAATAACTGACTTTTCCTGGAGTTTGTTTGCCACGGTCCCACTGTATGTAAGAACTTAGCCACCCTGTCTTGACCATTAAGTAGTGGATGTGTATGGATTATTTTTTTTTTTAAATATAGATATCTTTTAGTGTCACTTAACTATTTTGCTGCCAGGTCTGTATGTCATACGGACCTGACAGTGGGGGGTTTCACACACAATCTGATGGCTTCAACCGCCAGAATTGTGTGTAAAACTGACAGGCAGAGGTCTATGATGTCACTTCTGGGTCAGCCTTTCAGTGTCCCTGGCTAGCATAGCCAGGAAGGAATGTTTTGCGATGCGATCTGCAATGCAAGCATTCAGTGGAGTCCAGAGGAGACATACAGGGTCCTTTAAAGCAGGGGTCTCCAACCTATGGGTCACGGCCCATCACCGGGCTGTGGAAACCCTATAGCAGGGCCACGCCATGGAACTGTCAGCGGTGCGGGCGGCCGAAGAGAGATGACATCATCTCTCATTGCCTGCACCACTGTTTTCTTAAAGGGCCGCAAAGGCTGCTCTTCACAGGACTGCAGTCGTGGCCTATGAGAGATAGAGAGAGAGAGAGAGAGTGACGTCATCTCTCCCCGTCCGCAACAGTTTTCCCACAATCCGCGCTGAGGACAGCCTGAGGAGAGCCTGAGGACAGCTGCCACCACATCTGGTGGCAGCTAACAGTGACAATCTTCATCTGGTGGCAGGCAACGTGGCAAGTGGCATCCTCATCAGGTGGCAGGCAATGGCAAGTGGCATCCTCATCTGTTGGCAAGCAACGTGGCAAATGACAATCTGCATCTGATGGCAGGCAGCATGGCAAGTGACAATCTGCATCTGGTGGAAGGCAATGGCAAGTGGCATCCTCATCTGGTGGCAGGCAAGTGGCATCTTCATCTGGTGGCAGGCAAGTGGCATCCTCATCTGGTGGCAGGCAAGTGGCATCCTCATCTGGTGGCAGGAAGTGTGGCAAGTGACAATCTGCATCTGGTGGTAGGCAACGTTGCAAGTGTAATCCACATCAGGTGGCAGGCAACGTGGCATCCTCATCAGGTGGCAGGCAGCGTGGCAAGGGAAAATCTGCATCTGGTGGCAGGCAACGTGGCAAGTGGCATCACCTGGGTGCAGGCAGTGTGGCATGTGACAATCTGCATCTGGTGGCAGGCAACATGGCAAGCGGCATCTTCATCTAATGGCAGGCAATGGCAAGTGGCATCCTCATCTGGTGGCAGGCAATGGCAAGTGATATCCTCTTCTGGTGCCAGGCAAGTGGCATCCTCATCTGGTGGCAGGCAAGTGGCATCCTCATCTGGTGGCAGGCAAGTGGCATCCTCATCTGGTGGCAGGCTAGTGGCATCCTCATCTGGTGGCAGGCAGTGTGGCAAGTGACAATCTGCATCTGGTGGCAGGCAACATGGCAAGTGGCATCCTCATCAGGTGGCAGGCAACGTGGCATCCTCATCAGGTGGCAGGCAGCCTGGCAAGTGACAATCTGCATCTGATGGCAGGCAACCTGGCAAGTGGCATCATCAGGTGGCAGGCAGCATGGCAAGTGACAATCTGCATCTGGTGGCAGGCAACGTGGCAAGTGGCATCTTCATCTAATGGCAGGCAATGGCAAGTGGCATCCTCATCTGGTGACAGGCAATGGCAAGTGGCATCCTCATCTGGTGGCAGGCAGCGTGGCAAGTGACAATCTGTATCTGGTGGCAGGCGACGTGGCAAGTGACACGCTCGGGGCACCCACTGATTCGGCATTATGGTGAGTTGAATGATTTCATTTATATTACAATGTAATAATAGAAATAATGTGCTTCAATCACTGACCATAACAACCATGGTGCTGGGATGATTGAAGCGCTAACACCAGCCATTGCCCCAACAAATTGCCCGCGAAAAATCGCTTACCCCCCGGCCCCAAACCACCCCCCTCCCCCAGGCCTTGCCACAATTTTCTTCCACGCAGCCGGTCCCCGGTGCCAAAAAGGTTGGGGACCGCTGTTTTAGAGAACCCATCACCTAATAATCATCATCCCTTATGCGATGAAAAAACCCCCACATATATGCATGTGCGAAATGAAACACATGTCGGGGGCACCATGCTAGAAAACGTTGATTGCGATACACATGTTACATATCGCCACGCACCCCAGAGTGAGAGCAATAATTCTAGCACCAGACCTCCTCTGTAACACTAAACTGATGATCTATAGGGGGCTTTTGAAGCATCGCCTATAGAAAATATAGGGTACTGAATTTTTTTGCCATTTCATGTGCGCACACACAT